>BEXV01002077.1:39768-53270 GCA_003118195.1 Hemicentrotus pulcherrimus | reverse complement strand
AGCCCCTTGTTAATCAAAGTCAAACTTCCATTTTCTAAAATGCCCAGGGAGCTTATTCTTCTTTTTGGCCAAGAAATATTCCGTCTCCTTTTGTTTTTTAACAAATGATTTAAATGCAACAATATTTGGTAATGTATCTTTAAACTTACAAATAAAAACATAATATTTGACCAATAACATTAGATAAGTAACAAATCTATCATCTGGGATGCCAAAAAGTTTTTCAAAATTGGTCATAATCATGCATATTCGTATAGCCCACAATGTTATAATATAAATAGAATCTCCATGAAGTTGCACTTTTTTTTCTCGAAAGGAGTGTTCTCAATCTTTATCATTTATTTACATACAGAGTTAGACATTTAGAAGATCATGACTACTTCGGAGCCTAACCTCATAAAGATCATGATGATGATGATGATGATGATGATGGTGATAACAATAATAATACAATAAAACTTACCTCTATAAACTTGAAAGTAGTCTTTAGCACCGCATGTCTGCATTACACCCTCGAGGGTAACATTGCATGGTACACCGCATTTAAAATCACAAACTATGTCAGCTCTACCACAGATTAACTTTCCACAGGAACACCAATCTCCATTGAACAAAGCAGCGTAAGAATAACTTCCATTTTTACATTGGTTGGTACATTGATCTATATCATTGACTGTTGAATTTGTTTCCTCCACAAAACAAGACAGGTTATAACATCCATAGTATGTCATATCTGGAAAGAAAGAAAAGTTGTAGAGTTTTAGCATTTAGAGTTACCTATAGTAAAGTACATTATTTCCCTACCCATCAATGATCCAGAATTGATATTTTTCCTTGTTTTCTTTCTTCGTCGATCCTAATAGAATGATCAAAGTCCGAATAACAACTTTAACTCATCCTAAATACAGGATTGCTAGGAATTATCAGCTATGATTCAAAACGGGTTTACTCGATGTTTCCAACATTTGGGAAAAAACGGACAAAATAAAAGTATAAAGATAAATTAAAATGGTTTTTAATTCCTTACATTGGGATGTTCGGGTAGCACTACCATCATTACAGATAAGAGTGTCTGTTGTTCCATCTGCGGCCGAGACGATCAGGGGTAGAAGCAGACACAAGAAGACATCACTAATCCATCGATTGGAGATTGCCATGACACAAACGACGTATTTGCGCCTTTGTTTTTCCCAAGACGAAGGAAAGACAAAAGCTGTATGTTACTTATCTGCGTGGAAAATCACACCCAATACACATTTCTTATGAGGAAACCTTGCCTTTGATGCTCCTTCCCCGCGGTTGCCGATTTAGACAACGATTTTGCCTATGAATGAGGAAGTGATCAGTGGTTCGACACACACTTCACATAGCGTACGTTTATTTTGTTGAACGACGTCACATGAACAGCCTACTATTTATCCTATGGGCGACCCGGATAACAATGAATAAAGGCATGGGAAGAATATCCAGGATACAAATTCTGCATGATCAGATTCTGTCTTCATGTATCTGATGCTCAGCAATCGTTATTAAGACAATGAAACGGAAACGTTGTTCAAAGATAGAAACCGAACAAAAGATATTAACAGTGAAAAGTTCAAGCAAACGTTCTCGAGAGTCTATTAAAGCGGCCTATTACTTTCTCAATGTAATAATATTTCCCATTAAGTTTTTTATCACTTTTGAAATTTGATTTGTGAAGATATTCCAGTATTCCTTCTTTGTTATTCACATGGAGAAAAAGACTCAAAATGCTTTTGAAAAGTTCTCAAGACGTCGGAAGTATAAAGAAGACGACCACAAAGATTTTTTCTTTTGGGTTGTAAATGCTTTGAGGCAGCAACATAATTTAATCAATTCTGGGAGAGAATCACATAGGTATGGAACATTGTGGCTGAATATTTACATTGATTGTAATGTCAACTCATTCTTAAGATAAGGCTCAATTAAACAAGATCCCGTGAAAGCTTAGATACATTGGATCATCTTAAGCAGTGAATCACTGAAGCATGCAGCAGATTTTATATCTTTAAAATGTTCAAGACTAAATAAACGCAAGCATATGGCTGGACTCAGATTCGATGCATCAGACCAAACTTGGTACAATAATATTTTGACGGCAATAAAAAAAAAAGTTTACCCAACTTTGTTAGATTGTGATTAAAAAATCATATTTGATGTGACCTTTAGATTTATTCTAGGGTTAAGAGTAAATTCTAGGGTTAATAGTAACTAGTTCTCTGTATATTCATAATTTGTTTGCATTGGATGGCTGAGCACCAGGTTTTTTTTCAAAAACGTCTTCAAACTCTCCTTATACTAAGATTGAGCTGATGCTCCAACTGTGGGTCGGGCCATATGAAGTAGTAGTCCAAAATCTGGCCGGATTTATCCTCCCTACACTAGATTCAAGCCGCCTAAGATGGCGTCATCAACGAACTCATAATTATTGTTACCAACCATGTCATATTTTAAGGATCACGCCATCTTCGGCTGGCAGCATGTAAGTAGTTGGAGGTTGCAAATTGCGCTGGTGTGGTGGAGATGAAAATTAAAAAGGCCAGATTCTGGACTAATGAATGTGTTACTTTGGTCTGAAATATTTTTGAAAGTTAAATTCTGCTTCATGCTTCAGATTTGTCATTGTTTCAGGTGATCCAATGTTTTTAAGCTTTAACAGGACTTGTTTCAATCCACAGTATAAAAGGAAGTCAAACCAACTTAATCTACTTAAAGACACAATGCTTCCACGTTGTCGATCAACTAAAACCAAAAAGATATGGGAATGTTTTAGGACCCCCCCCCCTTTGAAGTTAAACATTATTGGCATGAAGTGTCGTTAAAATATTTATAGGAGTAATATATCGTGCAATGTACATTAGGTTAATCGATTCTAAAACTTCACTTATAAAATATTTGACTACTCAGAAACATTCACAATTGTTGAGTGCAACAAAAGTTTCGAAATAATGAAACAAAATTTTGACATAATTTAGTTTACAAACATCAAGATTTAAAGAAATTATTGAATTGCGTTGAGTGGAATAAGAATATGAAATCAGGAAGGATAAAGAAAGAGAGATAGAGAGAGAGAGAGAGAGAAAGTGTTTGAAATTTCATTTTAAATCAAATATTCTAGTACTAGCTACTTAACGTCTGTGTCTGGACTTCCAGGGAATAGTTCGGGGGCAACACAGAGCGGTCAGAGCTTTTGTCAGCAAGTCAAAAACCGCAACCATGGTAACTGTTTATAGCAAGATTATGACCATGCTGGGGACTTATCTTTGCCAATTTGCAAATCACATCTGTGAAATCATAAAATCTGAGAAACCCTGTTATTCGCTTGAGCAAATTTGAAAATTGTTGATACCCAGAAGTCGAATGTGTTTTCCGCAAATATAGACTCGCCCAAATCTTATTAAATTGGCAAGTGGCGTCCCCTCTTCAATTCATCCAGGGTCATCTATACACAGAGTTTGGCCAACTTAGTTTCAGTTGGTCAGGCATACGTAGCTTCGTGCTTGCAGAAGAGAGTAATATTTACCAAAATGTGCCAAACTCGAACCAAGTTGGTCAAACTCTCCTCACTAATGACTCTGAATCTACTTTTAAAACTACTCCTTGTTTAAAAGGACAACATCATTGTGTTCATATGCCCTGTTTCTTTTACTTTGGGCACACTGGTGTGCATACCATTTGCCAATATTTATTCAAATTCAATGTATTCGGTTTCATCGTCTATCTCGTCTTCCTGGACCAGGTATCCATCTTCCCCGATCCGAATCGAGGATGCGGATCGAGTGAGATTGTTCGCATCCGTGTACTCATGATATTCATCCAACCCGCTTCTTTCTGGTTTTTTGTTCAGATCGAGGAAGGAATAACCGCCAGATGGGTCGGTAGTTGCTTCGTTCCTTGAACCGACATGACGGAGCTCTGTATAGTCTCCATCGGCTAGTGTGTTGAATGTCTGTGAAGGTCCAGTGTTTGCTGCTTGTGCACGGTTTCTTACTGCTTGCAGAATAGAACAAACTGTTATGACGCCAGCAACGGTTATCAAGAATAAGACAGTAGCGCTGAGTAAAATGGAATTAGCATTTGGGCCTGCCGATGAAAAGAGGAGATGAGTTAGAAATTACGCTCAATACAGTGGATGCATTATATACTGTATGAAAAATAAGAAAATCGTCAGATAGTAAAAAAAAAAAAAACTCTTTTATTCTTAAAAAGGAAGAAGAAAGAATATGCAAAGTAAAAGAATATTTAACATATTTCCCTGACAGGACAGAAATCACGGTAAAAAAAAAAACAACAAACAAGTTACACAGAATCAGATGTCGTTTTGTTTGTTCATGACAATCTCCATACTTCAAGCGAAAACATGATCTTTTTAAATACTAAATTCCCAATGTTTCTAATAATATTAACGGTTGAATTACGTCGGCTGGAAATGATTTGTATCAAACGTTACAATTGTTAATAAAGCCGTTATATGGAAAGATACCTGTAGTTTCGCCTGTCGTTTCGTCTGATGTAAAGTCTAAAATGGAAAGATAAATAATTGTATGTGATGAAAGTCAATCTTTTACTTGAATAACTTAACACCTGCTAAAGACGAGTTGAGAACTTTGAAATCTTGTGTCATTCTGATTCAGTATCAGATAAATGAATTTAAACACTATATTATTACAGATTACAATAACATTATTTTTTTTTTACCTCGCGGGATTATAAAAAAAGTAATACCATGGTCATCAGCAATATATATACACAAAAAGGAATTTCAAAATTCTGGTTTAAATTTTGAATCACACATACACAATATACGAATATTGAAATTACTTTATTTTTCCTTCTAATGTAGTATTATCTATTTGTACATGTTCCGTTACATGTAGAGTCTGACAATTAGAAGCATAACCGTATAATGATGATGATGATAATAATACTACTACAACTAATAATAAAAAGAAAGATAACATCAAAACTTTCCTCTATAAACTTGAAAGTGGTATCTTCCACCACATGTCTGAAATACATCTCCAACGTTAGCCTTGCATGGCAAACCGCATCTAGAATGACAAACAGCTCTACTACAGGTGAATCTTCCACAGGAACAATATCCATTGAACAAAGCTGCATAAGAATGGCTTCCCTTTTTACATTGTGCTGTACACTGATCAATGTAATTGACGGATGAATTTGTTTTCGCCACAAAACAAGACATGTCATAACATCCATAGTATGTCATATCTGGAAGGAAAATAAAGATTTATAGAGTTTTTGCAGTTAGAGTTACATAGTAGTATATTTGTCTTAATCCAGATGGTAACTTTAATAATGCACTTCAACAATCCGGAATTGATGTTTTTCTTTTTTCCTTTCTTCGCCAACCCTTACACATCATTTGGTGGTGGAGGGGGATGGAGGGGGTGAGGACTCAATTAACCAAGTCCGAAAAACATCTTTATCTGATCCTGAATTCAACACTGCTCGGAAAGATCATATTTTCATTTAAAAAATAAATAAATAACATGTATAAAGATACATTTAAAAGAAATAAA
This sequence comes from Hemicentrotus pulcherrimus, assembly GCA_003118195.1. NCBI lineage: Eukaryota > Metazoa > Echinodermata > Echinoidea > Camarodonta > Strongylocentrotidae > Hemicentrotus > Hemicentrotus pulcherrimus. The sequence goes on along the minus strand of BEXV01002077.1, from coordinate 47,706 downwards.
TTCCTTACATTGAGATGTTCGGATATTGTCATGATAACAGATAGGGCCGTCTTCATATCCATCTGAAGCCGAGACAAACAGTAACAGCAGCAGGCACATTAAGACATCACTAATCCATCGATTGAAGATTGCCATTTCACAAGCTACGAATTTGCGCCTTCGATTGTTTTAAAGATTAAGTAAAGTCAAAAGCTGTACTTATCTACTTGAAAAATCACATCCAATACAAATTCCTTATGAGAAAATCTTGCCGCTGAAGCCCCTTTCCCGCGGTTGCCGATTTAGACGATGTGTCGCCTATGAACGAGGAAGTGATTACGACAGCCACTTCATCGTGCGTCTTTTCTTTTTTGATAAACGTTGTCACCTGAACAGCACACCATTTATCCCATGACCCAGATCAGAAGGAATAAAGGCATGCATGGGAAGTATATCCATAATAAGTATTCGGCATGATGGTTTTACGGCTCGGCAATTATTATTTAGAAACTGAAACTTTGCAAACCATGAAACCGAACAAAAGATAGACGAATATAACTTTTAATCAAACTTTCTCGTGAGCTCAATCGCGGCCATTTTCTTTCTGAATTTATCTATATTTCTCATTGAGCATTAATCACTTTTAGAATTTGATTTTTGTAAATACTCGAGCATTCTTTCCCGTGTTTTTCGGAAAAACATGAAGGCATAGACAAAACGATGGAAAAATGCTTTTGAAAATTGTTAGTCCTCGGGAGGTCGGAAGTATAAAAAAGACAAGCTAGTTCCATGGACTAGTCCATTACCTATCGAAATATTGGAACATTACACAGATATAATATGTAATCCTTATATTATGCGATTTATCATATAGATATATAGTGCTTTAACACAAAAGTATGCCAACCTTTGGCAGGTTCCCGTTCTAACGCTATAACCTGTGTGATCTTGAATAATTTCTTTTTAAAATATATCATTAATATTTTGTCTAATGATACATTAGCAGCAGCCTTTTCCAAAAACTGTTGTAAAAAGCGTTTTTTGTCAAGTATGGGCTGAAGCTATAATTGTTGTTCAAAAGTCATTACGCATTGAGATATCAATCCGGAAACAATTGATTTGATTTTGATTTAATTAATTTTTTTCTGCTTTCCAAATAAATATAAACACTAAAAGCTAAACTAGAATTAAATACTTAGAGGGACTTTCCGACAATGAACTATGGATAACCAGATATACATGATATATATTAAAGAAAGAAAACAAATTGTCAAAGTATCATATTTCATCAATATTGATAAAAATGTTTGCGAAAAAAGGACTGCAATTGTTAGCAAAATGCTTGAAAATATAACAGCCCAAAACATATTTAATGAAATGGTTGAATAAATCTTTTCTGCAGAATACACAATGATAATTCAGAGCATAATGTAAAATAAAATGATAATAAGGATGTTGATGATGATATTGATAACGATGATTGTTATTCAAGATATAAACAAATATAGGCTATATTTATATCTAGGAATGAACAAACTATTATGCTAAAGACTGAGAAGTTGACACAGAAATGTCATATTCTGAAAAACGTCTTTTTCACTTTGGTTTCAAATGACTAAAGGGAGCAACAGGATTTAATCAATTCTGGGAAAAAATCCTATAGATCTGGACCATGGTTTCTAATATATTCGCATAGATGTTGACAATAATAACACCAAACAATGGTAAACAGTTCCGCACTTGGCTGTATAATTTTATTAATACCGCCATCGCAATAAACAAGTTACCGCAATATTACTACTATGCATCGAACTTAAACAGTTTCCCTTGTTTTGTGACCTTATTCTAATATTATTACAGGATAGCCACAACACAGAATTTGACCATATCACATTAGAATAAGGAAACAAACAAAATATGCGTAATTGTTTCTTCACCTTTATTACAAAATGTACATTACTAGTTTATTTATTTATTTGTAGCATTACATTTACAGGGTAGCGTTGGCTCTCCATAATGGCCTTGTTGGCCTGGATTATTGTTTATACAATATGATTAAAGAGTGGAATTAAAACAAAAACTGTTTGCTAAGTCCTATCTCTACCAAACAGTGACTTTTACAATCGAGAATAAGCCACTGATATTGAAGGCTAAAAAAAATTTTTTTAACAAGGTGTCTTTCATGTATTCCTATAAATTACCTTAAACTGCAACTTTCAATCAGCAGCTGATTGAAATACTGTCCAGAAAGCCAAGTTGATAATTGATGTAGGCACATGACATTAAGTACCTCTCCGTCATTTCCCTTTAAAATGCTCCACAAATTAAAGATAAACTGGATAAAAAAGAAAATCAATTCTCACAGAATCAAACGAAACTTACACTGGATGTTCAAAGAAATGTCATTTGCCAAACAATTTGGTATAAAATATTTACTGGCTGAGTAATGAGCATATAAGATAAGGAAATCAAGGTAAATAGCCCCGACACCATTTGTGTAGTTCCATATGCATATTTCTGTGTAGAGTGCTTGTTACTTTACCAAGACTGGGCCAAGTTTATTATGATTTTGATGACTCCAGAACATTGCAGTAGACACCAATACTGCATGCTACATGGTCAACTTTTTGTGATCCATTCCACAGCTTTTCTTTCACAATGCAATCGCATTACCAGAACTCAACTTTATCAATAAAAACTATACAAATCGTTAAAATTGACCAACACAAGGGCAATTATGTGTCTAACCATCTCTTGGGCAAGTTCAAATTCATACCCAACGTGGGTAATTTGTTCGCCCAATTGCACTTTATAGAAATCTTTTTTACTTTTATTTGACAAAGTTTTGGTATGGGGTCATGAATTTGGTTCAAATGAACATAATTGGAAGCATCTGCGATCCGGCAATATTCAGTGATCGTTGACTCGGTTAAAATCGGGTCTAAAATTATGAAATTGTAAATAATAAACTAATATGTTGTATAGCTCCCTCTCAAGGTCAAGATATTAATTAAGCTATAAAACAATGTTTCTTGAATTAAATCGTTTTATTAGCTATTCCCGTTTAGAAAATTATATATCACAATTACATATTCTAAGATTTTCATGGTCGCTGCTACCATTGTACGGCCGTAGGCGCTATCTGAAATTCATCCAAATTAACTGGGATCACCTGTAAATTTTTTTAATTAAAATTTTCTCGAAAGCAGTGTTTTAGGGGCTAAATTTTCTAGTGCGTATAATTCATCCACAGGGGCATCCAAATATATCAAAATTGTAAAGAATCACTGGCCACCCTATTTTCATAATATTCCAAAAAATTGTATTACCTTTAAGGAGAGACGAAAAATATATTGGTAATGCTAATTAGTTAAAATCTAATTAAAAATGGATTAGAAGTGTGTACTTCGACCTTAGAGGCGTCTGTGTTTAAGTGATTAAAAAGAATAAAAAATCTTGGTCCGGATTGTTTTTAATTTATTTGTTTTTAGTATCACTAAAATGTTCTGTCGCCCTCATAATAATAATAATAATAATAATGGTGGCTTCTTATATAGCGCACATGTCCGTCACATTGTGACGCTCCTGGCGCTGCCCCGATTATTACCCTGGCTTTGCCACTGCGGCGCTCTAGCATTTCAAGGAATTAATTCCTGCCAGGTACCTCATTATGCTTGTTGGTTGTATCTCTCCTGAGTGGTCGGGCTTACGGAGCTGTAGTGATTGTTTCGTTGGCTTCATTAGTTTCGATATTTAACCGACACATATTAATACAATATCTTATTATCATAAGTATTAATATCATTATAATTATTGTTATAATTATTATTATTATTTTCATGATTATTACTACAAACATCATCACTGACTTGTTACATGAACAAATATAAATCGATGAAGTACGATATAAGTGTTTATTTATTTTCAGGTATTTGTTGTATTCAATTGCTATGATCAGAAAATTGTTTATTTACATCAATCCTGAACCAAATAAATCACACGAATTTACCGTAAAAACGGCTTAGATTGTTTTGTACAATATCTTGAGATCAAAACAATAATATCACAATTTAGAATGTCAGTAGTTTAATAAAGTGAAAGAAAAAACATGTGATATCAAAAGGAAATCTAACCAGATTTATCTTCATTAATACACAGTTCATGCTTCCAAGGTTTGGATCGACTTAAACATGTCAATGTTCAATGAAATGGTTTTAAGAACCTCCCTTTTGAAGTTAAATATTATTGGCATAAAGTGTTGTGATATTATTTATAGGAGTACTATTGCGTGCAATGTACATTATGTTAATCGATTCTTAAACTTAACATGTGAATTATTTGACTACTTAGAAACATTCAAAATGGTTGAGAACAACAATAGATTTGAAATGATTAATAGTGACAGTATTTAGTTTACAAACATCAAGATTTAAAGAGCGTATTGAATTGCCTTGAATGAAATAAGAATGATATATCAGGAAGGATAGAGAAATAGAGAGAGAGAGAAGGAGAGGAAGAGAGAGAAAGAGGTAGAGAGAGAGAGAGAGAGAGAAGGAAAGGGGTAGAAAGAGAGAGAGAGGGGGATAGAGAGAGAGGGAGAGAGAGAGAAAGTGTTTAACATTTCATTTGTGATAAAATATTCTAGTACTATTTAACGTCTGCCTCTGGACTTTAAAGGAATAGTTCGGGGCAACACAGGGAGTTCAAGGCATTTGTCAGCAAATAAAAAACCGCAACCATGGTAATTGTTATTAGCAAGAGCTTGTCCATGATGGGGACTTATCATTGTCAATTTGCAAATCACAATTACGAATTTATAAAATCTGAGAAACCCAGTACATTTCCGTTTTAGCAAATTTGAAAACTTTGCGACACAGAAATCGAATGTGCTTTCCGCAAATATAGACTCTCCCAATCTTATTAAATTGGCAACTGACGTCTCCTCTTCAATTTATCCAGGGTCTTCAATACACAGAGTTTGGCCAACTAAGTTTTAGTTGGTCAGCATACATATATTCTTGTTTGCTTTGTGCTTGCAGAACAGAGTAGTATGTACCATAATGTGCCCAATTTGAACCAAAATGGTCAAACTCTCCTCATTAATGACTCTCAATCTACTGTTTAAACTACCACTTGGTTAAAAAGGTAACAACCATTGTGTCGATGTGCCCAATTCCTTTACTTTGAGCATAGGGGTGAACATACCATTGACCAAAAATTATTTAAAATCAATGTATTCTGTTTCATCGTCAAACTTGGAATTTTTCTTTCGATTTTCTGTTTGTTTGATATATGTAGAATAACAAACTTTTGAGCCAGTATTTTGTGAGGATGATTCTGGGACCTGGTATCCATTTTCCCCAATCTGAATCGAAGATGCGGATCCAGTCAGATTGTTCGCATCCGCGTACTCATGATATTCATCCAACCCGCCAGATGGGTCGGTTGTTGCTTCGTTCCTTGAACCGACCGGACGGAGCTCTGTGTAGTCGCCATCTTCTAGATGGTTGACTGTTTCTGAAGGCCCGGGGATTGCAGCTTGTGCACGTTTTCTTACTGCTTGCAGAATACAACAAACCGTTATGACGCCAGCAACGGTTATCACGAATAAGACAAGAACGCTGACCATAATGGGAGTAGCATTAGGGCCTGCCGAGAAAAAAGGAGATGAGAGGGAAATAACGGTCTTTTTTTCAGTGGCTGTATTATACACTAGACCTGTAATATATTCGAGCAAATATTTATGATCGTTTCTACTGCTATTTATCTAATTCAATCAGAATATTTATGATAAGATACTTGGAAGATAAATCGTGATCAGAGCAAAAAGTACATACAAGTGTGAAATAGTATGTTAATACATATAAATGGGTGTGTGTGGGAGGGGTTAGGGTGTACGTTTAAGCGCGTATCGTCTCGAAATCACTGAAATAAAATTCCTTAAACCACTAGGATGACAATTTAAAAAAATCTATCAAAAAAGAGTTTTGAAGAAAATTTGAATATGGAAATATATTGTCTAACGAACAAATATTTAAACTAAAACATTGAAATATTATATTATATCGATTTTTAATACTGAGATGAAATAATCTTTTAGAAATTAGGCCTACGTTTTTTAATTTTTTAAATATCAATAAAAAAATGAATAGATAAGACTTCATGGAAAAATGCGCCATTTGATTTTTGAACGCCTAAGATTTTAATAACAAACAGGTCTTTCAATAATTTTCATTTGATATGATATGATACTGGTGAAAACACATCCATATCCACTTTAATTTCTACAAGATTAACAATTATTCAATCATACATTAGATCTAAGCTGGAATGAGGCTGAAAATAATTTGAAACAACCAAAAATAATATTTTTAAAATTGCTTTTGCGCACTTCTACCCCCAATACTGAATCCGAAGTTCCCCTAATTCAGACAATTATGAGAAATCTAGGCATACATAGCATGATGAACCTGTGACATTGGTGAACAGTCATGTGAATGGTAAACAAATCTTGCATTTGTCTCCACTTCAGTAAGTTGGAGCATTATTGTGGATAAAATATACGAAGTTTAATTTACAATCTACGTAATATGTTCAGACAAAAATGCACAGGGACTTTGAACTTTATATCAAAATAAAGACTTAAAGAAAATGATAAAAATTAGGAAATCGCTAGAAAGTTGTAAACAAAATTATGTACAGGAAAAAAAATATATATTTAAAGGATTTTCCTGCCAGTACAACGATTGCGGTAAGAACGAAATAAAGTTACACAGAATCAGATGTCGTTTTGTTTGTTCATCCCATTATCCTTAATTGCACCGATTCAAATTACTATATATGCGTGTTTATAATGATGTTAATGTTTGATTTATGTCAGCCTGGAATGATATTTAGTAGTCGTTATTGTTGTGAATAAAGCCTTTTTGTGGAAACATATACCTGACTCTTCGTCTGAAGTTGCGTCTGAAGTTTCGTCTGAAATGGAAAGATAAACAATTGTATGTGATGATAGTTGATCTGTAACTTGATTGAATTTTGATTAAGTAACAGAATGTGTGACTTTAAAAAATATATTACAAAGATAACGTTATCGTTCTTTTTTAGTTTTAACCTGACTTATTGTAAGAAATGTTGTACTATGGTAATCAACTTTATTTTTACCCCCCAAAAATGGAATTTCGAAATTCTGGTTATATCTTGTAATCATCCATATAAAAGATACTTAATTACAATCACAATGAAAATTATTTATATTTTTGTCTATTTTGGAACTTTACCTTGTAATGATGATGATTTAATAATAATAATACAAATAAATACAATATTAACAATAAAACTTGCCTCTATAGATTTGTAAGTATAATATTCCACCGCATGTGTAAAATACACTTTCCAGTCTAGTATTGCATGGTAAACCGCATTTAGAATCACAAACTGTGTCAGCTCTATCACAGATGAATTTTCCACAGGAACACGAACTTCCATTGAACAAAGATGCATAGGGATGGCTTCCACTTTTACATTGTTCTGTACATTGATCAATATCATCGACATTTGAATTTGTTTCCGGCACAAAACAAGATAGGTTATAACATCCATAGTATGTCATATCTAGAAAGAAAAACAACGTTCTGGAGTTTTAACGGTTAGAGTTACATAGTAATATAAATTATTTCTCTTAATCGGGATGGTAATTGAATGCACTTCAACGATCCAAAATTGACTGTGGGAGAGTAAGGGGTGGGGACGCAAACAACCAAGTCCGATTTTTGTTTCTTTACAAAAGAAAAACTTGATTCAACATTATTAGGAAAAATCATCTTTTATATAGCATTTAAAAAACGGAAAAATAACATGTATAAAGATAGATTCAAAAGAAATTTAATTCCTTACATTGAGATGTTCTGTTAGAACTAGTATCACTACAGAGAAGATCGACTGCTATATCAGCTGAAG
>BEXV01002077.1:7326-20315 GCA_003118195.1 Hemicentrotus pulcherrimus | reverse complement strand
CCCCCCCCCCCCCAACACATACACACAAAAAAAGGCATAATACTCCAAATTCATTTCCAGGTACCTACAGTGTACATGTATTTGCCATTGTCTTTTCTGCCAATAACTCCTCATCTGTAGTTTCTGTACATGCATATGTACATGTACATTGTAAATATCTCTTATGTGAATCAGGGATTTAAACTAACAATCCCTGTGTGAATCACACAGATTTGATGAGTAAACAGATTAGTATTTTTCCTGATTTAAATATGCTCAATCGGTATTTTCACATTTTAATTACATACAAATGGCAAGGGGCGAGGGAGGGCAAGAGGGAAAAAAAGGGCATTCTTGTAAAACAGTGATATGCAAGCACTGATATTGGAGAGGAAGGGGAGAAGAAAGAAAATGGGTGGAGGGGAAGAAGGGTGGGTAAAGCATAGGGAGGGATAGGAAGGAGAATAACAGGAAGGATGGGAGAGGGGGAGAGGGGAGAGGAGAAGGGAGCGGAGAGGTAGTAAAGAGGAGGCGCGATAGCTCAGTCCGTAGAGCAGTGGTCTCGTTATCCAGTGACCTGGGGATCGAAACCAAGGCGATGCGCTAGTGCCCTTTGGTAAGGCATTAATCCTCACTACCAGTTCCCTCGGAGAGGACCTAAAGCCGTCGGCAGACTGGTCTATTTACAAGCATTTATGCTTTCTTAGCAGTCAGGTAAAATAACCATGTACATTGACATGTTGATCACATTGACATGTTGGAAGAGGAGGAGAGGGGAAAAGATGGAGAGGGCATATGTAAACAGACATGTAACAATATTGTCATGGCTGACCAACCGGACTAATGCAATGCCTTGGGCAATGGGTAATACTCTCTACAGTACAGTAATCCAACATATACCTTCTGACCCTCAAAGTAAGGAAACCTGTCAGAAAAAAAGCTGATATTAGAAGGAAATTGGAATGAGGCCAGCATGGTTAAACTAACATTCATATTGCTAAATGATGATTAGTTCACCAGATAGAAAACAAGCTATTTATAGCAATTGCTGCATTGCTTGCAATGTTGACATTTGAGCCACTAATGGTGCTTATCTTTTGACGGGCTTACACTGTATAAAACCACATACCTACTACGATTTGTCAGAGCAAGCAATGCAAATTAATTTGCTTGGACTTCCAGGCTTAGGTTCCCAAACAACATTTCAGGAAGTACTGTGTGTACATGTAATGTACAGGTATCTTGGACTGGTCAGTGATTGACTAATCTCATGTTTAGGAATGAGTACAAGTGTATTTAGGAAGGAGGAAGACAAGTTTAGGAATAAATGTGTTTTACTGTAGTGGTAGTTTACTGCTTCAGCTTCAAACTTGTTCATTCTTTCTTTGCTGTAAGTGTAAGCTGTTTCTACAATCTTCAAATATATTATATGCATGATGTTGACTTGGATTGAAATCTCTACCTAACTCTGTGAGGATGTATGATTCATTACATTGTAAGTCTACATTTATTTCATGTTACGCCTGTAAATTACATGTTCATTTATTAATATTATGTACATGTACTGTAAGAGCTAAAAAAATTGTTGTTTTATTGGGACTGGTTGAGTCATGTTCAGTACTGCAGCATTCTTATGCCTGGATTACAATGTAACTTTGTCAAAGAAAGTAGATCCTATAGTTTTTGTAAATATAGTGTTGAGTCCTACACAAACACTGTACATGTATGTGTGAATCATGATGAGCAGTTCAAGTAGTATGCAAACACTTTACATGTTTTGGAGCAATAACAAGCATATTGTGTTCCCTTGTGTTTCCGTACAGATGATCAAGAATGCGGTTGAAACCTCACTTCGCAGAAGCCTAACACGATGTGGTCATGAATATCCATGTTGACAGTTTATGACACTTCCCTGTTGGAAAAGGAAGAGAAAAAGAAGGAGAAATACTGGTGCCAATATACCAGTCATGGACTTTGGACTGTACAGTCTTGGCTAATTAGACTGTAAGTGGTTCATGGAAAACAATGTAGGCTTACACGCAGTCTTAAGAAATGTGTGACTTCATGTCTAGACATTTAAAGTGAAAGAAAGGAGCTTTGACACTAGGTGCCCTTGCTTGAAGCTGATTCGGTCAAATCATGGATGAAATCTGAGGGCTTGCACATCACTGCCGAGCTACACATTTCTCTAATCTGACTCACCTCTGTACACGGGACCTGTTACCATGACAGCAGACGACAACACCGATGTTGGTGACACCACCAACGCTCTACGCAAAACTCCTTCTCGGGAACTTGATTTTGAATTCACGGCACAAAGTCAAAATGCGGGCAATGGCCAGCCCCGAGAAAGCATCCAGAGCGACATCTTGGACCCTCAAGATAAAGAGGAGACCCCCTCCTGTGGATTCTGCGTCCAAGGAGGGCGCTTCACGACTGTCGACGCCCTCTTTATCTTGGGCGGCATGATCATGTACATCGCCGATCTCGTGACCGATCTCGTCGTTGGTGTGCAGTACTTCCGAGCTGGCTACACGCTGTGGAGTATCATGACGTTCATCTTTGTTCTGCTGCCCTCGCTTGTCCTGCAGTACTTCAGCTTCCGATGGTTTGTGTCGGATCTAGATGAGGACCCTGAGCATAAGAAGAAGGGAGTGGTTGCAAAGCTCTGGTCCTGGTGTCATTGGCTCTTTGCTCATGTTCTACAGCTTGGAGCAATCAAAAGGTAAATTGTAGGGCTTAAAGATACTATGTCCCTTTTGCATCCAACATCAAATTCTGTAGAACTTTGCAGGAATTATGAATATGTCATGTATGTCCTATCTGTGAAATTTAAACGTTCGCAGTGTCCTAATATTCAAATTATGCAAGCAAACCTGTTTACTTGCTAGACGCTACTGTCAGACACTATTGAGTGACTGACTGGCTTTTTTTCTTCTTTGGTAATTGTAAAATGAGCTGTAAAGGGTACATGTACATGAGCATTTGTCTACATCAATAACCCACCTCTTGTAAAGGCGAAAATTAAACTGATTGAATAAATGCGCATCATAAAACATACAACCATTCGGTACACTGGTCTAGAAATTAGACTATTACTTACATGTACTGGCTCTATAGCTCTTAAGTCAATTCGACAACTACTGTAATAGTAGTTAATTTCCCCCTTTTTTTTAGGGAAGTTTTAAATTATTATCTTTCAAATGCTGTTGGAATTTAACCTTTTCATTTTTGGCGCCTGCAATTAGGACATAGTACCTTTAAAGGGATCGTTTTACAATGTTAAAGGGAGTGGGTAGTCAGTTTCCATGTGCAGTGAGGCCGTAATTCGCTGACACCAGACTTGGTGGAAATACCATTAATGGAAGTACAAATCTGCACACAGCAAACCCGTTGGCCCATCAAGAATTTCCCCCTAGTCTGTCGGAGCATGCTCGGAGATTCTTCAGGCGAAGGAAAAGCAAAGCATTACATAAGGTCTAATGGTCATAAAACTCAAGGCTAACCCTGGTGATTGACAACACCTGTTATTGGGTAAACACCCGAACNTGTATGCCTATAAATAGCTTATGCATGAATTATCATTAAAACCCAAAGATGGATTACAATCAAACTTGAATTTTAGAAATTGTTTCTGTTTTGGTTTGTAAAATTGTCTATGGCGGAGGCATCATTTTCGACTGCGCGCAGTCGAAGTTCCATCTAGTTTCTTCTTTGGTAATTGTAAAATGAGCTGTAAAGGGTACATGTACATGTACATGAGCATTTGTCTACATCAATAACCCACTTCTTGTAAAGGCGAAAATTAAACTGATTGAATAATTGCGGAGCATAAAACGTACAACCATTCGGTACAGTGGTCTGGAAATCAGACTATTACTTAGTGGCTCTATAGCTCAATTCAACAACTACTCTAATAGTAGTTAATTTCCCCCTTTTTTTTAGGGAAGTTCTAAATTACTATCTTTCAAATGCTGTTGGAATTTAACCTTTTCATTTTTGGCGCCTGCAATTAGGACATAGTACCTTTAAAGGGATCGTTTTACAATGTTAAAACTGAGATACGTGTACACGGCCCTACCGGATCCCTTTTAGAATCTATTGAAATGTAATGAGTTTTAAAGAAATTTTGGGGACAACAGATTAAACTTCAAATTCTCTCCAGTGCATGTACTAATACATTCCTGAACCTTGTGTACATACAGTGTACATGTACATGTACATGTATAAATGTACATGTACAGTGTACATGATCGATTATGTGTACACTTCATGTAAAGCTTTCAATCTTACCACCATGTAAATTCTCTCTTTATTTTAGAGGAGAGAGGGGGGGAGACTTTTTTCCCCATACTTCCTGACAGAAATGAGGGAGGGGAGGGGGTGGGGGGAAGATGGGGTTCCCTCTATGAAATGTTGATTTATTAGTCTACAACTACATGTAACTACCGTAAAGACTGACAAGGGTGCATCACTCTGTGGTGTGTACATGTACCTGCTTCATTTTTTCCCAAACCTTAGACCTGTTACTGTTGATTGATTGATGGGAAGATATTTTTTAGTAAAGCCCCGTTCGGCCCCCTATGTCCTCTTTTTCTTATGTTAATTGAGAGCTGAGTTAATGAGATAGCCACCTGTCAGTGACCATGCTGGGTCGTCTAAACCCTCCTGACCAAACTCGTACATATGGGCTTTAAAAGCAACATTAATGATATGGTTGGATCCACTGCCCATAGACATACATACATGTACCTGTACTGTATAATGAAAATGATGTACATATACAGTATATGCTGTGTTGGAAAACGTTTAAACACCATTTCAACATTGTGTATTCTGTTCCTTCCAGGTACTGGCGTACCCTCAAATTTGGCCTGCGGAGTCGCCGTGACCAAGGATACTACACGTTGATGATCTACGAGTACCGTGACATCACCATGTTACGTCTTCTAGATGCATTCATGGAATCAGCTCCTCAGCTTGTCTTGCAAGTCTACATTATGGTGGAGAGCGAGGATCTCTACTGGCTTACTGGTGAGAAGAAAAACAATTCTAGAAATTGTCAAGGAAAACAAAACAAAGCTTAAAGGGGATATCTCACTGACCGGCAAATGCTAGCAAACATAGAGAATTTGGCATTTCATCATGGTTTGTAAAAGGTTGCAAGAAAGATCGCAAACAGTTTTCATTGTCGCAAACAGTAGTTCTTGCGCTAACACTTTCGCAAAAATTCGCTCAAATGTTGCTAATTGCCGCTAAACATCGCTAAAAGTCGCTAAATAGCGAACTCTGAAAATTTGGCGAATCCAAATTTCATAAGCATTTCCAACGTTCATAAACATTCACCGCTCAGTGAGACACCCCCTTAACAAAAAAACTAAAACAAAGAAAAACAACAACAGATAAATAAATGGGTCTCACTGTCTCGGACTCTTGTACAAAATCTAGAAATATTGGGGGGGGGGGGGGAGGGGATTCCCTCATTCTGAAACACTGTTACCATGGGCACACCCATTTTGTAAGAAGAACCCTTTAAGTATACATGAATAAAATGACAGTTGAGTGGAGTCACTGGGGTGTAGAGGGCCAAGCAACATTGTGAATGGTGTAGTATAAAATGAAAGTGATATAAAATATGAAGAAGATTTTTAAGGAAGTTACATGACTTTATGCTTATGACCGTTGAACTGTTTTTCCATATTTCTTTTGTTGTAAAATAAATATCTAAAATTGGTATTTTAATGAAAGGAGAAGTCAGGTTTCCAAATTTTTGAGTATTTTTAGTTTGTCTATCTTTGTTGTGCAAATGAATTACACTTGCATTCTAAACATGTTGTTTTTCTCTGTTTCATCTTTGTAGCCGCTTCAGCCATTGTGTCATTAAGTTCCCTTGCATGGGCTCTTGAAGCCTATCACAAGGCTCTACGAGACTCGAGAGTTGACAAGAAAAAGATCACGTACTACGGTGTGGTACTGCGCATTGTTTGGCGTCTATTCACCATCACCGCCCGCGTCATCGCGTTGGCGCTGTTTGCAGCGATCTACGATTGGTGGGTCTTTGTGGTGGCCGGTGCTCATTGGGTCATGATGACCCTATGGTTGGTATGGCAACAAACGGACTTCTGCGAGACAAAGTTTGAGGAAATCCTTTTCGATGCCGTCATGGGTATCATTCACATCTTCTGCTTCTTTAACATGAAAGAAGGTCGGACAAGATTTCGAGCGCTTGTATTTTACACCGTCATATTTATTGAGAATACCATCATGCTTGCATTTTGGTACCAAAAACAAGAATCCAGGGAAAAGATGTACGGAATACCTGCTCTTGTTTTTGTGTGGGGTGGGTTCTTCATGGGCATCTTTCTCATGGCATTTTACTACCGCTTCTGCCATCCCACGGGAAAGCTACCTTTCTGTGTCTTTGGAGTTGATGACGAAGCGGAAGACCAGCAGTCAAAGAATAAAACCAAATCAAACAACGCAGTGGCACTGAGGAGCTTGTCGCATCGAGGCGATGAGGAGGCCGCAGTAGATGGTGGAGATGAAGTAGACGGTGGAGCGTATGTAAACAACGTAGACAGCAAACTTAGTGCAAAGAGTTACAACAGGAAAATGTCGGAACGCGATAGATACTATGCCAATCTCTTCTCCTATAAATGGCGACGTCACATACATCCCGAGCTTCTGCCAAGCCCAAAACAACAAAAATATGTGACTGATATAGTGACAGTGGTCCCTACAACCCCATTGCGACCAGAAATGATAGATACCCAGGCAGTGTTCAGACTAGATGCTACCGAAGTATCTACACAATCAAATGCGAAAGTCTCTTTGTGATTTTTGTATTGATATTCCGTAATTCCTTTCCATGCATCAGCTTGAACGGGTATCGTAAATGTACATACAGTATAAGTGTCCTGAAATTGTCTCCCTTGTGTCAAAATGCATTTTATTATGCAGAAATACTTACATACATTTCCTTTCAGGTGCTTCTTTCTTCCTGCTCATAATGTACATTTTTTTTTTGGGGGGGGGGGGGGGGCAAGGTTACAGACCAAAAACACCAAAGTCAAAGCTTTAATC
Organism: Hemicentrotus pulcherrimus; assembly: GCA_003118195.1. NCBI lineage: Eukaryota > Metazoa > Echinodermata > Echinoidea > Camarodonta > Strongylocentrotidae > Hemicentrotus > Hemicentrotus pulcherrimus. Next base: position 13,253 of record BEXV01002077.1, on the reverse strand, counting down.
GTTCATTTAGAGGCTCGAATTACCAAATTCTCTTTTTGCGGGTTCTCTTTCTGTGTTTTTTTTTTTGTGTGTTCTTTTTGGCAGGCTTGTTTTTATTTTCAATCATCTCATTTATATCTATCGAGCAACTACCTGTATGTACATTACACTAAGAATTGCACATTTTAGGTTTTTTTTTGTATGCCAAAAAAGGTTTTTTCTTCAAACTCTTGATTCCTTTGTCAACCCTTTTAAGTTTCTGTTTACATTTGTATATTTACTCTTAAATATCAGTTAATTATCATATAGCATTTTGGGGGTATGAATTTCAGTATGTCATTGGCTTTTTATTGCTTTTTTCAATATAGTAAATGCCAAAGTATACAGCAAGAACTGTAGTTTCAAAAATATTCTTACTTGAACTTTATGCCCCCTCTATTAAATAGATGGTCGTGACTTTGATATATACAGTTAACTGTGCATTTATAAGTCAAATCTGTAGGGACTGAAAAAGAAGTTGCATATGTTGACTTACATGTATTAATTAAAAAAAATTGACTTACACGTACACATGTACACTGTACATGTAGGACGGGTCAATAACATGTTTAGCACAACGTACTTTGGTGAAATAAATTTATTGGACTTTGGGAAAATTCAACTTGTGTGACTTCAAGTTATAGCAGAGTAATCTGTAATTTTATTGATGCCATTTTCGAAATTTTACATTTTGATTGTTTGCAATTTCACTACATTTGAATTTTGAATCCCATAAAATTTAATTGGCAGAGGTTCCTTAATTTATGTTCACAGATTTATGTTCACAATATGTTCACAAATTTTTAATTTCTATTGTTGAGAACTAGCTGTTTTCATTTGTAGGTATGTGAGAACAACAGTTCTATTTTTAGTTAATCATTAATTTCTGCTGGCAACTTACATGTACATGTAATACTGAATCTTGACATGTTTACTTTGGCTCATCAGATTTTATTTTAGAAGACAAATATTTGATTAAGAGTGATCTTGTACTTTAATTTAATTGAACTCTACTTAATCTTCTCATTTTAATATTATTGTTTATTCTGTTGAGTGAAAGATTCTCACAAAAAAAAATATTAAAAAATCAGTATTTCGTACACAAGTAGATTTCCAATCATATTATACAAAAGAAAATTGACTTAACGGTACATTTATCATCTGTTTGTTAAAGTGTTATTGTGATATTTAACTATGTTAGCAATGTAATCATTAGTTATTCATGTACAGTATGTGTGCTGCTTATAATGTATTTCACAGTTCAGCTGATATTTACTTTTTCTTTTCATATCAAATATACGCTATTTTGATTATTCATTAAAAAAAAAAAAATTGTTGAAGTATAAAATGTTGTTGACCATACTGTGACAGGGAAGTACACTCTTTTGACATGAAGAGGGTGACCCTCAATTACTCACATTGTTTAGCATTTACAGTCGTTGAATACTTTATCCTCTATTGACAGAGCCCATTGGCCTTTCAAAGCACATTGTATGCTTTATGTAGGGAAACACCTCTAATGGTTCATGAAGGACATGTTCTTATGTACAGTTATACACATGATACAGTTGGTATAACCATCAAAGTTTCATTTGAGAAAATAATGATACAAGTTGATATTTTTTGTTATGTATTTAGATTTCTAAGAAGTGAAAGGATACTTAAGGTGAGACATGCTTATTACAGAGTTACATGTATGTGTACATGTATAGACAAATTGTATGTACCGGTATTGAGGCTTATCCTACTTGTAAATTGAGGCTTAACCTACCGTACAGTACGTGTGTATCATTTTTGCGTTTGGCGTTGATTCTTGTTTTTGCTTTTTGTTTTGTTGCTCATTGTAAATCCTGTCAGATTTCCCATCCAGCTGATCTCTTAGCAAACTTGGAATATTTCAAGCACTTTACATTACTATCATGTCAATTGGATAGTTTGGGTTCATGACTGTACACAACATGTGCACCATCTTCTCTGTCCACTCAGTTTTCATTCATAACGTCTTCTGACCAAGTGGTCTCATATAACGTCTTTCTTAATTCTTTGACATTCATGTACATGTTTATGTGATGGATTCTTGCTTGGTAATGGAGTGTCAAATATGAATGTAAGCCTTGCTGAAGGATATTTAGACTTGCTGTTTTTTAAGATTAAGTTCAGTTCTGGTCAAGTGATTCCATTGTGAATTATACTGTCTGGAAGTAACTTGGAAAGGCTGATTACATGGTACATAATAATTGATGTACCGTGAGACTTTAAGGCTTAGGACCCTCAACATGGTAAAATATTGACTACATCTTGTTGAAAGTCATGTGCACTGTACGCAGCGATATATATATGGTATTACGCACATGTAGCTAGAATGCTTTGTCCAAACCTTTTGTTTGTTTTACCTGATTGCTAAGAAAGCATGTGTATGTTTTTGAGTAAGCAATCAGTGGACCAACGGCTTTTAGTCCTCTCTGAGGGACTTGGTAATGAGGATTAATGCCTTACCTACTATTTATCAACAGATTTCAAATATGAAGGCATTCAAAAAGCAATCCTTTTCAAGTGATATTTATTCAGTGATATTCTTCCTACTGTAACTACAGTAAAGCGATAGAAAAAACATGCAACTTATTTTTTTTTTACCTTCACCACAATTTGACCTTGTCATGACCATTCTGATCTTGTCTTGACCATTTGATCTTGTCTTGACCATTTGATCTATTGATGCACTGCATGCAGTCTGGTTATGTGATATGTGCATTGATGTATTTATAAGCAGTGTGAGAAAGTATCATAATTGTTTATCTGTTTATTATACATACATGAACTTGTGGATTACTTCTGATTGATGGAGAACATATTTTTATGATGTAAAGTATGGGAATCATTCAATCATGTGTGTGAAATGTATTTATACAGTAGAGTATATTCTGTGGTGCCTCGTCTAAGAACTTCCAAACATTTATTTTTTGCATGATTTTATTTTTCCTGAACAACTTCATCACACATGTATATTTTACATGTAACTGTACAATGTACATGTAAGAGTCATCTATTGGTTTTATTATCCATCCTAGCTCAAAAATGGCTATGTACGCTTCAAGAAATTTTCTGTTGTACTATACCCAAACTTTATTGTGTTCAACCTTTTGTCCTTTATGAGACACTGTTTATAGGCAGGCTTTACTACTTTAGCAAGAAGGGATTAGACCACCAAGCGAACCAGCGAGGTCACTGTGACAGGTGGCTATTTCATTAACTCAGCTGTCATTTAACATAAGAAAAAGAGGATCATGGGGGACCAACAGGCACCGATTGGGGAAGATTTCTATATAGAGGGAGTAAGTAGCTACAACAAGTAGGACAGTGTGCCTTTAAACACCTAGATAATTATAGACTGTAGAACACAAAAGCACTGTGATGGTCGTGGATTTACAATTTTTGATTGACTGTGTTAAATCATTGTATGAAATCAGTATATTTGTACATAATGCAGGGGCCCCCCACTTACCTCTGTGGGGGAAATTTTACAGTCTGTATGCATAAGCCCCACATGTATGTAAATAATTAAATGTTGGCCACCCATTTGTCTCCGGGCTCCCGGTGGTGTCGAGCCTTGCTGTATTTTGAATATAAAAAAGGCAGATAAAGTAATGGTAGTAAGAAATGAAATAATTTGACAAGTATATCAGTTAAAAGTTTGTTAACGGTTGGATAAGTATAAACAAGTGTAAAACATCAGTAAGAGATGCCATTATGGCATTAGAAATGAATTTGAAACAAAATATTGGACCAAAGCTATATGAAAGTAGTCTAATTTAGATAGTATGTGATATACGGTACATGTGATTCAAATGCTGAATGTAATTGATATAACATGGTATTGAAAAGAAGAAACAAAGTCTACGCAGGTCATGTAACTTAAAAATACATTCCTTACTAATTTCTTGTTCAAGGTTTACAATGAAAAAAACTCATGATGAATAAAATATGTGCTTCATTTCCTCAGTTGTAGAGATTATGTTTAGATAATAAACTGGTTATGAGTGCCAACAAGCACTCCATACGATGTTACAGTATCCGAACATTGTGATAACCATGATGTAAAAGATTTTAAAATTCTGGTCAGATGTCTTTCTGTGTAATTTAATATTGCTCCATGGTAAATTTTGACGGTATTGATATAGATTGTAGGCATTCATGTGTCATGGGCACCCGTTTGTTTTAGGTTCTGTATAATGCAAGAAGTATGATCAACAGTGTACTCCTAGTTATGTTATGTATGGTACTTGAAATGAATTAGAAATGAGTGAGATAGAATTGCATGACTGTTAGAGATCTGAGTATACATTAGATGTGTTGATAATATATTTGTATTTTTGATAGACAAACACATAGACAACATTTAGATATTATTGATATGTAAAAATGTTTCTTTTATGATTTACACATGAAAAGTTTATATAGTTTTAAAATTGTTTAATTGCACCATTTAATAAATGACTTATGTGTTAGGAATGAATGCCAAATATGCAGAGCTACAGACCAAGCTGTGACCAAGATAATTGTTTTTATTTGGTAGGTTCGAAAGAACAATCTCAGGAAAATAACTGCCATGTACATGTAGTATAGGAAAGCTGAGTCCTTTCAGTATAGTGTGGAGGAGGTCCATTTCCACATTTGTACATAAAATGTAATACATGTATACACAAGATATTATCATTTGCATGTTGCAATAAAGATGTTTAATGTTTGAAACTAAATTGTAGACCTCTTGTGATTATGTGCCTTTTGTGAATTCCTCCTCAGATAAATTCATTAGATCTATAATGCATAGTTGATTTTCTGATTCATCATGATTATTATTGTTGTCATTATTATCATGAAATATAATTGATGATGATGATTCTCCTTATCATTTTTGTTGTTGATGATGATGTTGTTTCGTTTGATAAAAGAAGTTGGATTGATGACAAAGCAATGGAGGAGACTATTAGCCCATTTATAGTCCATTACTGTTTTATTAATTGGTACATACGTGTATCCCTTTTGCAGACAACATGAAAAGTGAACTAGTGGAATTTGGTAAATTGTCTTGTCTACGTAGTCTTAAAATTGTTTGTCGCATGCTCACTGAACATAAACTAGGAAATACAATTTCCTGGTTTTCCTGATACTTATTAATGTGAGCTTTAATATGCGACATTCTCAATGAAAAACTAATTGAGACAAATCATTTGTTCACATCATTAAACAAGTTACAGAGGTTGGTGAGGGTGGGAATAATTTTGTTGTTTACTGAATATATCAGAGGTATTGTTGGTGTTGTGGACTAGTGAATAAGTCACCCGACTGCAGATCACGTGGCACTAATGTCATTTCGCAAGACGTTAATCTACATTTACCACTCTCCACCCAGGTGAGGTAAATGGGTACCTGATATGTTTGAGCGCTAGTTACTTTGGTAGCTCACTACGACCATGCAGGGTAGTTGTTTAAAGCGCCATGAGCGTCAAAGCCTAACGGATACCGGCGCTATATAAATAACCATATTATTATTATTATCAATGATAGCATTTCCAAGAGCAAGCATTGTAATTTGATAATGCTAAAATGATAATCTTCCTCACAGTAAAAATGAAGAACGGAAAAGAATGAAAAGCTAACATAATTTATCTTTCACATTATAACCACATTTTCCAAAGTGGTAACTATGCACTGCTTATCACAACAAGGTTTCCATGTAGCAATCCGACTAGTTTATGTAAAGCTGTATTAATACATATTAATATTTTTTTCGAAATACTTTGGACTTTGGACTCTGTCGGGGATATACTTGAGAGGCTTCGTACATGAACCATTGCACATGGACAAAGTCAGTGGCGGATCCAGGAATTTCTTACCGGGGGGGGGGGGGG
>BEXV01002076.1:56197-67630 GCA_003118195.1 Hemicentrotus pulcherrimus | reverse complement strand
GGGCGGAGTATAGCTGATTCCACAGAGTTGACTCTCCCGCGGACGATGGCACCGGGCACGGGTGCCCCGAGGGGAGGGTTCGGGAGGAGATAGCCGCGCCAGCTTGGGTCGTCGATCTCATTAAAAACAATGAAATACAAAGGCTGGCGGTGACGTCGCGCACCCCCCGCGGAGCCTTAGCGTATTACTTATATAGATTCTGAATACATCGAATATCAGTTTTAAAAGAAAAACTAGACATATAATACTTGTTTGGAACAAGTATAGGTGGGCTGGTCAACTAAAATTTGACACAAAATAGAACAAAAATAAGCGACATACTGCTTAAAAATTCTTAAAAAACAATATCATGTAGATTCATGACGTTAACGAAATTCACCTTCTATAGGCATAACACGCAAATTATGAAATTTCTGATATGAGGCCTTAAATAGAAATTTTCACTATGATGACGTCATCAAAATGAATAATCGTGTCAACTGAGCTTGTAGAGAATTGTCTAAGCTATAACATATCAAAATTTGGAAGAAAATCAATGAATATTTACAGAGATACAATCGATTTCCCATTAATATGCTGACGTCATAATATGCAAATTCGTATTTCGAGTTTCAAGGCCATTATGACGACGTCATGATATTTCCAATGGCCAAATGAGCCATGATTTCATATCTCCTACTCATACTCTATCCAAATATGATTTTTTTTTTAGGTTCCCGGTTTATCCAAAAGTGCTACAATGGATTTTGTATAGGCAAGTTTTTGCCCATATATGCTATGTATGACGAGAGCTCGCGCGCACAGACATTTATCTTTAATGGATGCTCATCTTATCATTAATGGTTAATGCTATGTTGCGTAATGATGTTACGCGCGAAAACCTGCGCGCATACCTGTGTGCACGATTTTTTATAAAATGCTTAAAATAGCTTAGAACGTTTGCAAAAAAAATTTGAGACGATTTTGAGCATTTTAAAATTTTGCGCCCGCACAGACGCGAGGACATAAGCGCACGCGCGCAATTTTTTACCTAAAATTGACCGGACAGATATTGACCTTGATCATGAAAAATATGATTGAGAAATAAGTTCGGGTTATGAAGATATGATCATGAGCTCATTTTCACAAAATGGCGCGTAGATGACGTCATCAGTCAAGGTCAAGGTTAAAAACGTTATTTTGATTTCTATGTATGCCTATACATGTGTGCCAAATTTTAAGATATTTGATTGAGCCAATTTCAAATTATCTTGTCCACAAAAAAGTGGGTCGAAATAAGAAAAATAAATAATAAATAAATAATAATAATAATAATAATAAAGGCAATTTTAACAAAATTATAAGGTGGTCTGATACAGACCACCTGAAAATATCCAAACTGAGATCTATCATGTCTCATGCAGTTTTATCCAAGACACACTGGTTGTTATAAATTCAACCCACCTCCATTAGCCACATGCCTTTTCTCATGGTCGATCCTCTCTGTTAGGTATCATTACATGTTGTTAAACCACAAAATCTGCTGATAAAGTCATCAAACAGATACCAGATAAGAGATGATCCTGTATCATACATTATCCAGGCAATGGGCTGTCATTTCTTAGGTAGTGATGGTATGTTGGGAGGTCTAAATATTTGCTCAGAGATAAGTTGTAACCAGTGGAATAACTCGAGCATGACTGATGCATGTAGGATAGTATTCCCTTAATCCACTGTCCACTTGAACTGGGTGCTTCCAGTATTAAACCTATGGGAAATATCAGAAATCAGAAGTCCATGGGTTGATTGAAATTGCAACTGCACTGTTGACCTTAACGGTAAAGACCAGTATTGGAAACGCTCCAATTTCAAAAAATGAAATGGAAGCTCTTATTACCAATCATGTGAAAGAATACCGGTATGTTTTGAATAATACATGATGGGAAACCGCCTACTATTTGATATATTTGGTAAATTAGTTTATCTATTGGGATGTGAGAGATAAAAAATGCATGTGTCGCGCACGTGTGTGTAGTCCCATATACATCTTTCTGTGTACAGTGCTTGTAACTTTATGAAGACTGGGCCAAATTTCTTATCATTTTGATGATTCCAGAACCTTGCAGTACATCTATGCTAGATGATCAACCTTTTCTGATTGATTTTACGTTTCTTTCACAATGCAATCGCATGACTATAACTGGGCTTTATCTTTAAAATTGGGACATATTTTTCTTACCTTTTTCATGATATAGTTGTGACAATATAATTTATCTTGACAGATAAAGTTTACCTTTTCAGAACTCTGTCGATCCATCTAAAGATCAATAAAGTTAATTATGAGAGGATATAAACTTTATCTATCAATTGATTATCAAGATATTCATGATTGGTATTCAAAATGTCAAAAACCCTTTTCCCAGCATTTTTTTATAACATAACAGTCTACTGGGGAAAATGATAATGTTTTAGGCCCGGCCCCCCCACTCAGTGTTATTTAGGGTACGCATATGCGTGTTCCAACCGTGTTCAGCAAAAGTCCGGTGTGTAAAGTCAATGCGGCTCGACCTTTTTCTTTTGTTATACAAGCTTTTTCAGCATCCCCCCCTTTTCAGCAAAAGTCCGGTGTGTAAAGTCAATGCGGCGCGACCTTTTTCTTTTGTTACGAGCCGGAGCGTCTTGGAACAAGCATGCGGTACATTTCGAAACCTGAGTGGGGGGGGCCGGGGTTTCAGGGCTTCAATCTGACACCATATCACAGACACTGATAACACGTAGAGCCATGCATCTCAGATTTGTAAAACTGGAAACATTTAACATTGTTAAACATTGTTAAGCAATGCTTATAATTTTGGTGTGTTTTTTTAAACTAAAAAAAGAAAGATTTTTCAACAGTTTATTTTGTCAATATAGAGAACAATTCTAGATGAACAATAGAATAAAGAGTACTGAGACCAATAAAAAAAGAAAGTATTTACACCCTGTTATATATTTGCAAAGTAGTTGTAAAGTAGATAAATAAAGATATTTTTTTCCTGTCAATATAACCAAATCATGCTTTCTATGTGAGTTTACAAAATGTGATGTTATAGTTTAAAGTATTAAAATGAAAAAGTATGAATAGTTTGTGACCTTTTTTTCTTCTGTGTTATTAGAAAGTGTATGAATTATAGTAACTTGTATGGTTTCAAGTTATTTGAAATTTTGAAAACACAGTTTTAAGCTTCATGGCTATATGTTTAGCTGCTTCGCCTGCTTGCTTGCTGAATGCAATGCAATGGAGATACCATGAATATAGAGAATATAGAGATATTGTATTGATTCAATGTTGCCACAATGAGGTCTACTGGAAATGATATTGCATGTACAGGTCCTGGAAATTGGATTCTCATTTTCATTTTGTAGGTGGGCTGTTTCTATGGAAACAATCCCCCTACTGCTTTTGTCATATTTTTGCTCCATTATGATTATTAAGTGGGTTGTTGTTAATTAGCAGCATGCTTTTATCATTACATGTATTCATTTTCAACATCAATTATTATAGATTCATGAAGCACATTACAAAAACAGAAACACACACACACACACACTAGGAGGTTTAAGAGGAGTCCTGGAGGAGGGATTGGCAATAATTCATTGAAGTTTTAATTGCTAAGCACTCAAAATACAAAGTAATGTATTATTTATGATAACAAATAGTGTCCTTCATTAATAATACAGTAATGTATTGATACTTCTCTTTTATGATGAGGTAAATTGCAAGGGGATTATTAAGGGATAATTCAATATCAGTAATCATTGGTAGGCACTTGAATTTTAATTTAATTGATTATTGAAGCAAATGAATATAATGCCCCTTCATTAATCATACATGTAAGTGTTTGAATAACATGCAGAGTACATGTACATTGTAAGTGTGCATAGCTTAGGTCATTTTAATAAACATTTAACATTTAACTAATAAAGTGAACACTAGCTGTTGTTAAAACAAGGAATCAATCGCATCGATGTTTGCACAGCTGTAGAGCTAACAAGAGCTGGGGATATATGTTGATGAAATATTCCAGATATGTACTATCATGGTGATACGATAATTATACGATCCCCACAAGTATCAATGTAATAAGGGTGTGAGGGGTAGGCAATGTAGAGATGTGCAATTTTGTGTGTCGTACGGGCTGTGACATATGTAATGAGTGCCTTTGGACAGGTTGTGACCAGCAGTGGTTGTTTACGTGTTGCTCTGTAGCATGTACTCTCCTACATTAAAGCTTCTCAGGCTTTTCTGTGACATGAGGTAAATGATGGTACATGTTGGGGTTGGGGTTGGGTGGGGAGCGGGATGAAAGAGAAGGGATGCTAATGCACATGTGTTTATCTATGATTATCCAGGTCCTCTTCCAGAAAAAAAGACAATATATCGTCGCCTGGCTGGCAGAAGAGCATTAGCACTTAATTGCCCCAAACTTTTATATAACTGACTTATTTCCCAGAAAAAGAATTGTGGCTGTGTTCTACTTTAACATTTCTATTACTGGTGGTGTTTTTGAGTTTTAAACCTATTTTTGGGACCAAAAGCAGTTCCAATATAAAACAAATCTTTAAATGCGAATAATTTGAAAAGTAGTTTTCGAGTCGCTCGCCTCTTACGTCCTTTTGCCAGCTGGCCTACCATATTTCCTTATCGAGTCGCAAGTGACATGGTCACAATTACAGAAACAGGAAACAGACAGACGAAGACAAATCACAATGAGAATAATAACAATAACATATGTCACAATTGAAACAATACCACAATATGTCAATGTCAAACTGGAATATATATATCTTCAATTAATTAGTATATGAGTGTCTTTGTTCGAGTAATTTGATTCCATCATTTACAAACAAAATGTAATTAGTGATTCTGGACTATTGGTTTAATGGGAAAATAGATTCTTATGAACAATCAATGGTGATTACATGAAAAACAGTATGCTTTGCATCTTAGACAAGTTCATGAAAATTTGTGTACATTTATAGTAGAAGGATAACATACTGTTTGTCGTGGTTGGGAGGGGATGGGAAGATAGAACAGATAAGCTAATGCGTAGATGTATGAAGTATGGGAGTACGGAGAGAATGCATGGAGGTACGTACACACAGAAATTAGACGAGTTATGCATTGTATCATGGACAGTCTTATGAAGATGTACATGTATGATGGAAGGATAATGGTGATATAATGGATGTTCGGTTTCAAGGAGGTGAGATGAACTTACAGGAGAATCTAATGCTTATACGATATAAGACTACAGGTAATGGAATTGGAAATGTGATGGATCTAATGCATATATGATACAAGACTACATGTAATGGAATTGGATATGTGATGGATCATGCATTGCAATATGCACAACTTTCATGAAGGTATGATAGAAAGAAACCAGTGACACATGTTGGGGTTAGGAGGGGGTAAAATTAAAAAAAGATATAGAAGTTCATGCACTATAGATGTGATGTATACATGTATGAAGTAATTGAGTACATGTAAAATGGGAAGACAGTTAAAATGTGTGATGAATTATGCATTGCATCATGGACAATTTCACAAAGGTGTGCGGATGAGCAAGTTCAACATGCAAACTTAATTGACATTATGGAAACGGCATCTTGCAACAAAAATCCATCTGCATTCTACATAAACTGCATGATGTATTTTGCAGACTCTCTGACATGCGCTAGACAAAATGTTCACCAACCTGTATTCAAGGTACTATGCTCAATCGTATAGCAAACAGTCAGGAGGTAATTCACTATGATATGCGACCAGCAGAGTTTGCTATCATGGTGCCTATTTGTGTGGCACACCATGTGTAACACCTATGGTTCAGTGGTTAACATAAAGGTCTTATATACTGAAGGCATCAGGTTCAAGACCAAGTTCATGCAAGTTATGCATTCCCTTGGATAGGCCCTTTAGCTGTAGGTCCCCTAAAGCTTACTGTAATGCATACCTGTTCTCTTTTCACTCAGATGATATTTACAATCACAGAATCAAAGAGAGTAGTTATGGTTCTTGTTTAAGTGGGTACATGTAGCTCTTTGTAAGAAATATTAAATGATTTGAATGTGAAGACAGAAGTTTAAAGTAAATAAAGTTGAAGCAGTATAATGTGGGCCTACTCTTAGACTTAAGTTTGCCAATTTTCTATCTTATTCTTATTCTTCAAAGGCATGACCAATCTGATATCCAATTTCTTTCAAAAGATTTATTTTAGCTTTCCAAAATATACTGTTGTAAATACTGTAAAGTAATTTGACATCTACTGTAGATAGCTGATACATTTGAATAAGATTTAAAATCAATAACTTGACTGCTTGAATATACAAATGTAAATGTCAAATTCCACAAAAATTGATTATGTAACTTTTTGAAAGTGTTGAACTTCATGCATTCATATAACTTAATATCTACTACAGATAGGTTTAAATAAGGAAATAAATAAAGAGGATCAGTACTATTTAAGGCTGCGACGGGTTGTCGATTGCACGAGTTCCCGCACGGTTGACAACTACACGGGTACGATTTCTCTTACCCGAGCATTCGGCCTGCCATTTTGTTTTTTGGGGGCCAGTGCTTCCCACCTTAATTAATCTCAATCACTGTCAACTCACCACTTAGAAACTGTGACCAAATGTCCGAATTTCTGTCTGTAAATCTTTGGTTACAAAGTTTACAAAGATCGCAAGTACTAGCGAGGGCCGGTTTGCGCGGCCAGGGCCTAAACAAGATAAGATAGGGTTTGTTCACATCACACACATGGGTGGCTATATTCATGAGCGCATGCCGTATGCACAACTGCAGTATTGCACATCATATGCCGCATGCACAACAGGCTGTGCGAACAGCTGGAGTGAACGGCCAATCAGACAGCAGAATTTTTATTGACGTGCTTCTGATTGGGCGAGAGCACTCAGGTACGGCGCGTGCCAGTGGGTGGGAGAGAGAGAGAGAGAGACAGGGTGTTTACGAGCTGGCGATGGCCGATCTGGCTAGAAACATTGGAAAGGATGAATGTGGGTTTGTTGTGATTTGAAACTTGTTTTCTCCTCAGCATCCCATGTAAAATTAGAGGGGCACTGGAATTGATATAAATGTTTAAATGTAATGTTTCTCGATGTTGTGAGAGGGGTCAATCGAATACTGACGAGGAATGCGAGTGCTACGATAGTATGAAGTTAGAGTGGTAAAAAATCTCAAATAAATTGTGTACGAGAATTACTGTAATTTTGTATGCGTTGTGCAAAGATTTTTAATTTATTGACGGAAGCATAATTAATTATTACCAAGAGATGACAAGTGGAGAGAGGTAGAGGGAAAGAGAATAAGAGATGAATGGAAAGAAACTGGAAAGAGAAAACGATAGAGAAAGAACGAGAGAGCGAGAGAGCAAGAGAGCAAGAGAGGGCGAGGTAAAAGGCTGACGTGATGATAAATACACCAGAAGACGGCAAGTTCAGCAAAGAAATGCGCATATTGTTGACTTTTCTTATTTAGCTTCTAATTTCCAAGAATCATCTTTACTCTTATTCTCCAGCCTTATCCATTTTCGTTTCTCTCTCTTTTCCTTCTCATTCACGGTTTAATACACCACTACTTGTAGAAAAGCTTCCATTGCGGTATCTTAAGCTTATTGATTCTATTTATGTAAGTCGCATCGACAGCACTACTACTCGGCTTAACTCGTGGGTGTTTTTGAGGCAAGCGCTTATAGAGGGGACGCCGCGCGCTCTGCAAGCCAGACGGACCAGGCTAGCAGCGCTGCCTCCTCCCTCCCCCTGATCAATGTGATCATTGTCAATCCACAATACTACCGAACTACATCGGGAGGGATTCGATAGATTTTAATCTATTTCCCTTTGAAAATGTTGCGTCCCCAACTCCCAAAGATATGGTATGTTGCTTAAAAATTTGTTTGTGTTGTAAGAGTGATTGAAAGGGTGTGTTTTTACCGTTTTCATTCAAAAAAAAAAAAAAATGGCGGCCCCCAAAAAAACATGGCGCCTGTATACTCGAGCATTCGCTTGTGAGTTTAGGAGTGTACTCGGGTAGCTCATTACACGGTTGTGCACAGCCTTAGTACTATTATAATTTTTGTATGTCTGCAGTCATTCCTACAACGGGTTATAGTCTTCTCTTAATCAGATGTGCGCTTAGAAATATCAGTATTAAGCACCTAATAAATGTTATGTATTATTTTTTATTTACATGTCTTCAATGACAAAAAATAAGTTTGGTCAGGAAAAAAAAAAAAAATTTGATGGTCATTGAAATGCATATAAAGAGAAGTCCATGAAAGTTTAAAGTGATTGAAAAGAAACTGTTCAGAATGCATTTCTCCTTTCGATTTATCAAACAAAGGTTCAAAAGATATGCCTATATTAATAGAATAAGCAGAGAAAATGTTATGATCATCATATTGGTTCTTACATTTTAAATTTTTTTTTATTTTTTATTTTCCGTAGGTAATAATTTTTTATTGAATTAATTAGATAAAATGCTACACAGGTTTACTTTTACCTGATGCATGCTGTAGCCAGATACGTTATTGGATTTATTTTGTCAAAGATATGGGGCGAGGGTTAGGATGGGGGTTTTGATGGGGGTTAAGATTAGGGTTAAGATTAGGGTTAGGATTGCTAACTTGCTATTGGGTCATAGATTAGGTTGAAGGTTAAGTTGAGGTTTAAGTGTGGGTTGAAGCAAGGAATTTGTTTAGTGCGAGTAGATGACCACTTGGCTGTATCATGGGTTGTTTATTCATTTTTACATTGCTCATATGCAAGTGTATGTGTTGTGTTCAGATAGTAGAGTTAGGAGCATGGCTTGCATTCTCTTAGAGTGTAAATGCATGTATTCCCTAGGTCAGTTCACTGCCTAATTTACCATCAATGCTTCGAGCCAAGCTCCTAAAAATAGCATTTCTTTATTGATGGTTTCCTCCCACTCTCTCTATCTCTCTCTCTCTCTCTCTCTCTCTCTCCCCCTCTTTCTCTCTCTTACTCTGTTCCCTATGGAGAGCGACAAGATTAGAAAGTGTTGATTATGTGGTGAATTATCTATACAGCTTGTGCAGGGATGAATGATACAGGTTCAAAATATGAAATACCTGAGACCCTAACGATTAGTAAAGTGAGGCCAGTCATGGCTTAGGGTTTTCATGTATTTTGTTTATTACTACCGTAAAATGTAAGTACTGCTAAATGAATGTTATTAGAGTTTTTCTCCTGAGCCTTGGTTTCCAGACCCTACATTTTGGCTACATTGGCTGCATCCCTTCTGCCTAATATAAGTTACCAAACGTACCAGAAGTTTCCAAACGAACATAGTCAGTCTTGTAGGCTGTTGTTCTCTGTTGGTCTGGTGGAATGTCCCCATTAAAACAATGCTTACAATCGTCTTATCATTTTTCTGAACATATATTACTCAACAAAATTTCACATGAGTACCATTAGGCAACACTTGCCCAAATTGTGAAGAATTTTTTGTTGCCATGTTCAAGAGATGAAGTGTAATTTGATCTAGCCTTCAATCTACTTTGGTTACCTTTGGTATACAAGAATAGCAAAAAACAAACATGTTGCCAATCGTATTCACAAATTTTATAAAGCAATACCTGTCAATCAATCTCATATACTAAACAAAATGACTGAAATTACCTGATTTTGCCATGAAATATAAGAAGTAGGCTATAAGAATTTGTTAATTGTGTTGAATGTTGAACGTTGAAGCTTATTAGATCTTGATAAGGTAGCAATTTGAGGTGTGCATTTGTGTTCATTTTTAAAAATAGAATTCAAAGTTGAAGAGTCTCAAAATTTTCAAACTCATTGAACCTTCTACAGGTTTAGAGGCCCCATGAGAATGGAAACATTTGTTTTTAAAAAAAATAGTTGGAAGAAGTGAAAGCTCCCCAGCCAGCTCCTGTATATCCTCACACTCACCCAGCCTGATGCATGGCTATAGAGATCCCTGTTGAATTGAAGACACTAGCTTTGATTGGGGAAATGATGATGGATAGTTGGCGACAAAAAGGTCACTGTGGAACTCAGCTGCATCAAGAGTCTATTTTACATGTGTAAATCTGAAGACAGGATATGGGATTGATTGAAATGCATGATAAGCGAGAGAGAGAGAGAGAGAAAGAGGGAGAGACAGAGATTAAGAGAGAGGCACACAGAGAGAAAGAGGGGAAGGGGAGAAAGAGGGGGGGGGGGGGACACAGTGAAAAAAATTACAGAAAGTAAAATCATGTGACTGACAAAGAAATTATTATATTAAGATAGAGAGATGATGAGAGAAAGAGAGAGAGAGAGAGAGAGAGAGAGTGTGAAATGAGAGAAAGACAGTCAACAGGGGTAGTGAAAATAAAGACAGGATTAATAAGAAATAGAAAAGACATGATACTGTTTTTGTTCATGCAGTATGATTTAGTACACATAAACAGTTGTTGATTTGCAATTTGCAATAAAAATCATGTTAACAATCCTTTAGGGTACTAAAGGAAAGATTCATCTTGCCACATTTTAAATATTAAATTTTGCCTTTTAATACAACCAATGATGAAATTCACAATTACCTTTGCGACCATAGCAATACAGAAATCTGCCTTAAATTCCATTACTATGATTTTTAAACTTATGATAATTTTTGTCTGCAGAGCTTTGACCCTATAATGGATCAGTCACCCAAAATAGCTATGACTCAAGCCTGGTATTCATGCTTCTTCACAGGCTATAATGACAGGTTACCTTGGTTTTTAAAGTGATGCATTTAAGCCCAACATTTTAAAGTTATACAAAATGTAGTATATAACATTTTGAAACAGTATCTGCATTTCCTTCTGTTCTGGCACAAAACACTGAAGCCGAAAACTTTAGAAAGGATGTTGATCACATCAAACTTGATAAGAACAATATATGTGGTTAGCCCCATGTCTAATCAAGCAATGTACCCCCAGATTTAGGATGAGAAAAATAAGAGATTGAAATTGACATTTTCCAAGCAATAAATTTATTTTTTCACACTTTATTTTTTCACACTTTATTTTTTCACACTTTATTTATTAAATCATATCAGGAACAATCTTTCATGTATTCCATCGTGGCTACAATGTTCTGTCACATGAGAATACAAATTGTGAAATAACTTGTAAATTAGAGGCCTTTATCAGTACTTTTCACTACCTTATAAGTATTTTGGCTTCTAACAGGATTTGTCATGCCTAGAATTTTAAATCATAGTTGTGTTTCTACTTTCCAGAGCTCAAAATACAGCAGTTTCTATGATGGAAGTAACAGAGGATTCTGAGCCAACCCTGTCCAAATCAGATGTGGTTCTCTCATTTACATTGGAGGTAATGTTCCAGGACAGTGTTGTATCAATGGTGTATCCGTGGGGGGGGGGGGGGG
>BEXV01002076.1:45841-56140 GCA_003118195.1 Hemicentrotus pulcherrimus | reverse complement strand
GGGGGGGGAGGGGGGTGTCGTGGGAAGGACTTGCCCCATCATTTTTTTTATCAACTCCCATTGCATGAAATTAATTTTGGAGTATATTATGATGCCTCTCTTTTTCTTACCCAGACAAGTATACTGATATAAGATTTATAGTTAGAGGCATGCGCAACTTCTACTATGAAATCCTTGGCCCGTTTCATAAAACTTTTTATCTATAACAAATGTTTAATTTCCATGACAAATTCGCTCTCAGCCAATCAGATGCCATGATTTTAGTAGCTTATAACAGTAGCTCGTAACTTGTTATTGATATCAAGTTTTATGAAACAGGGCCCTGGATTACCCATCGTACATGTAATGTTAAGAGCAAACTTTTTTGTTGTTGTTGGGGGAGGGGTAGGGATGGGGGTAATAACTGCTCACAACAATTGCTTATTTCTGTACCCACTCATTTGTGTGATATATAAATGCAGTAATGTGAAGCACACTATGATTTTCTCATTTTATTTTGCCACAGTACCTGTATTTTTGTAAAGGATTTGCTACCTCATTTCTCAACAAGACTTTTTGTTGTTGTTGAAGCCTAGAAGAAACCTTTATGAAATCATGAAGCTTTTATCCAATTTATGTCTTATAATATTTGCAGATAACCAAACCTAGTTTTGCAAAGCTGTCTCTTTCATTCTTTCAAAGCTTTTTTCCATTATTATTAACAAAAAGCAGAAACTTGTCTGTCACATCAAATTATAAAACTAGTTGATTGTAACCAGATATCTTGTGCATGGAGATCCAAAATCAATTTGCCAACAAAATGGTAATGTAAGTTGAAATTGGAGAAACAAATTTGATTATGTCAGTATTAGTGTTATTATTGAATTCACAGCAGTGTTATACAGTGCGTCCCAGAAAAAACGAAACCGAGAAGTATCTATGTTTTATCATAACTTTATCTCAACCATAATTAATGAATGATACATATTTGGAAAGCTTAGAGTCTCCTCTTTCAGTTGATGCTACTCACATGATGCATATTTCACGCATGAGTGATTAAAAGCAATTTGAAGGAAGGAAACCAAAAAGTAATTTAGCGGGCGGTATCTGAATTTCAAAGAAAAATTCATATTTCTAAAAAGTTCATTTTCTGCTCTTTCATATGATACCTACATGTAAATCAGGAAAAATGAGCCAGGAATAACAAAGTTCTGTTTGTTTAAGGTAGCCCTTACATTTTCATAATTTTAACAAACGAATTCGTTTTTCACTGGGTGCCTGCCGTAGCAAAAAGCAGATTTGACAAAAGACTTTAACTCCGTTTCGTTGACAATCAGCCTTGCATGAAGACTCTCGTCTACGGCTGATTGTCAACAAAACGGAGTTAAGTCTGTTGTTAATTTCGTTTATTGATACGGCAGGCAGCCAGTGAAAACTAATTCGGTTAATAAAATTATGGAAATGCAAGCACTACTTTAAACAAACAGAACTTTGTCATTCCTCGCTTATTTTTCCTGATTGAGGTGTCATATGAAAGGGCAGAAACTCAACTTTCTGGAAATGTGAATTTTTCTTCGAAATTCAGATACTGCCCGCCAAATGTCTTTTTGGTTTCCTTCCTTCAAATTGCTTTTAATCACTCATGCGTGAAATATGCATTATCTGAGTAGCATCACATGAAAGAGGAGACTCTAAGCTTTCCAAATATGTATCATTCATTAATTATAGTTGTGATTAAGTTATGTTAGAACATTGATACTTCTCGGTTTCTTTTTTTCTGGAACGCACTGTATATCAAATTGCTTGTGGGAAAGCGATCATTTCGATCTAGATTGTATAGACTTTTGAAACATGAATTGATGCAGTTATTTGCATTCATGCCTGTACCTCATGGGAAATGATCATGTGAGTGACTTTCAGGTGAAATACATGTATACGACAAATATAGTAATCCAGTCAAACCTGCTTTAGTGACCACCTGTCTACAAAGGCAACATTTGTTGTTCCCCTTGAAAATGGTTTCTCATTGAATCATGTACTAAAGGAACCTGTCTACAAAGACCACCTGTCTACAAAGGCCACTTTTTGTGTTTCCCTTGGGTGTTCGCTATAGACAGGTTTGACTGTACATATGCAGGGTCTGACATCGGTATTCATGGAACAAATATTGATACAGCAAACAAGAAAGCAAAAAACAAAAAGCAGACATGATCGGTATATGTATCCTATGAACTATAAAGACTTTCACGTATAGACTCATTCAGATATGATGTACCAAAGACGCTTCATGTATCTGTATCTTATAACAAAGAGCTGATTGAATATGCGCAAGTCCTTTGTTGCACGCAGTTGCCTTTCATTTACAAAAACTGAGGTGGCATTTTTGTGGTTGTTTACCCCGCCATATGTGAACAAGCCTTTAGTTGTTTATGAATAATGATCATAAAAAGCACAATGTCTCTTCAATCAATGTGGTTGAATCTGGTCTCCGACCGGGTTGAATTACATTATCGAGTAGTATTATAAATAGACATGCAATTTGCATTTTATTACGGTTCAAAATCAAACAAATCTTCAGTATTTACTTGTCATAAACTCAATTAATCAGCCTTAATTTCTATTTAAAATATGAATATTCCTCACTTAACAATAATTACAAAAATAATAATAACGAATCTCTTCTATTGCATCATCAATTTGTTTGCAAGTATGGAATATGTAATAAGTTAAGATCTGTCTTACTGTGCTTTATCTGTTCTTGTCTATATCTAAGTTTTGTTGAAATGCTTTTTAAAACTGAGCTTGTAAAATTTGCAATGTAATTTAGCTTTGGGGCTACCATTTTGCAGTTGATCTAATGAAACCATTCTACTTCTACTGCTTGGTTGCAATTAACGGGCAAGTTGATTTTCAAAGAGCTCACAAATATAAGATAGTAATACCACACATCTGATGGTTGCACTGCACTTTGTAATGCCTCCCCACAGGTAGTAGTGATGGAAGTGCAAGGCTTGAAGTTCCTAGCACCTAACAGGATCGTCTACTGCACCATGGAGGTAGAGGGAGGAGAGAAACTACAGACTGATCAGGCGGAAGCAAGTAAACCAACGTAAGTATATACAATCAAACCCTGAAATCATATCATTAAATGCAAAAGGTCCCGGGGGATGTTTCATAAAGATCCTAAGTTGGACTTAACAATTATGGAAGGCCATTAGCATCCTTGAAAATATTTTATAAAAGTTATTTTAAAAGACATAAAATATTGATTCAAATCATTCATATTTTCTGTTATCATGGGAGATTTCATGTTCTTGATGTGAAATTTTTGCTTTTTAATATATTTTTAATATTATAAGGATACAAATGGCTCTCCATAATATTTAAGTCCAACTTAAGAGCTAAGTTTGACTTGGAATCTTTGTGAAACACCCCTCTAGTCTCATATCACCAGTTAAGACATCTATAACAGTAAAACCTGCTTTAGTAATCACCTCTGTAGAAAGACCACTTGCTTGTAAAGATCATGTTTTCTTTTTCCTTTCCTATGAATGAAGTTTCTCATTAAAAAGTGTCTTAAAGGAACCTGTACATAAAGATCATCTTCTTATAAAGACAATTATTATTCTCTCTCTTGAGTGGTCTTTATATACAGGTTTCACTGTACTACAGAATGGTCTGCTTGAGTTTATATAGAAAAGGTATTCAATCTAAGATCATTGATGCTAGAGGCTCATTAGCATAAATCAACATTATTAAACATTAGGAGACCGATATCTATTTTATAGTGATGGTAATTATAATAGTTATTGGTGAAATGGGAGATTTACCCCAAGAATGTGGGATTCTGAATGGCTGAGAGTCAAAGTCGTATTTGACTATTACATTTAATCACCACTTTTGTGAAGCTCATGTTTCCACTTATGTTTCGATAAATATACAAATTTGTATTTGGAGTGTGTACACATAAGGCCACCAGTGTATTATCACTAAAGTCCACTTTCTTTTATAAGGAAAGACTACTCATCTTGAAAATTAACTTTTTGAAATACTGGAAATAATTATAGCATCTGCTATAAGAAACAGAATTTGGAACATGTGCAGACAATGGCCACTGCAGTTTTACATGTACATCTCTATTGTCTTGGTTTTGAGGAAAGTAACTTGAGTGATTGATGTGTATTATAAGTGATGCGTAAAAACATTGTTACCAGATCATCCATCAGCAAAAAAAGCTAATTACACATTGGAAGATTTATAAATGTTCAGAAAGGATTTGACTTATTCTTCTCTTAGAAGATTGGCCGCATCCCCATTCCATCAACACGTATCCAATCTAAATGCATTTCATCATCAATCAGCAGAATTGCAAACCCTAGTGCAAAGACAAAGAAAATACCAATCACAAATCCCCCCTCCCCCTCTCATTTTCCAACCACCTAGGAGCAAATTTATGAGATGTCAATATTGACTCTTGGTGTGATGAATTGGTTGACCTTTGACCCGCGGACTTCATCCCATTTCAGCCAGCGCATGGGAAGTGAGGGGAGTGTTTATCTTAGTCAGGTTTGGAGTTGATGAAGAAAACAAACAGTGGTAGACTTTTCTGAAGAGAAGCAATACATCAACGTCAGTTCTCGTTCTTAATTGGGAGTGGCAATAGCTGTGTATATAAGCAGTAGACACAGGCTTCTTCTCTCCTGCTGAGACATGCATAACCCCCCACTTTCAGACTACCCAAAGTCATCATTATGGCAATGATAGGAACACTGTATAGCTGTAGGAAAGTAGTACTTTTTGATTCTTTTTTTTTTTAGTCTGAACATGGTATAACGCAACATCATACAGCGGAAAAGCATAGTTGAGTATCGTTTCAACTAAAAACTTGATAAAGAATCGGGGTCCCATGCATTCTCGTCTGAACTTCTCATCACACAAAAAGCGTACAACTTAGTAGGCCATGCTTATTGTGAGCATGTATTGATCATGATTGACCATGCAGTTTCATGTCCACTGACCTCTCACAAATTCATTTTGATAAATTCGTCTTGATACAATGTTTTTCTTATATGCTGTCGTTATCCAGTGTGTATACCGCTTTCATTATGTGATGATTATTTATAAATTTCTTTTGATGAGTTTCTCGTTTATTTTTTGGAGTATGAACAGGCTGGTGTACACATGGTGGAGCAGTTTCATTTAGCTGTAATGATTTCTCAGTGCCTGAGAACTCTTTGCATCTAAGCTTAATTGAGTGGGTCAATATATCAAGTTGAGCTATTTTTTTAATGAATTATGAAGCCCAGAGGATAGCATTTACCATATCATCATCTTCTTTGGTAATTTGAAAATCTTAAGAGCCTTTTTGACATTCTTACTCACATTTTGGTCTAAAAATTTCACTCTATTGATCGGTATCATAGATGTGAACTTTTTTTTTCTCTTTCTCCAATCTGTGGTGCATTTCCTCTGCTCTCTAATATGCATTCTTCTTGTGGACAGTACTTGAAATGGACTTTCATGACCTTAATATATCTCAAGTGCCAGCTCTTATCCTCCACCAATTTTCTTTCTCTCTCTCTCTCTCTCTCTCTCTCTCTCTCTCCCTCAGTCTATCTCTCTCTCTCTCTCTGTGTCTCTCTCATTCTGTCTATGTCTGTGTCTCTGTCTCTCAGTCTGTCTGCCAGTGCTTCCTCAACTTAACCTTGTATGATTGCTTTACCTATACTAATAAAATATCTGATTTTCCTTCAGCATCATTCTTCTTTGCTTAATCTCCATTTATCCTTTCAAGCCATCTGATTTCCTTTTGAATTTACTTTGACTTTTTATCCTGTTTAAAATCTTGACTCTTCAATGTTGATGGGTTTAAAACAAAATAATAATTCAAGTTTATCTTATGTTGTCTTTGATTGTATCGCTTGTAAATCTACATTATGACTGTGTCCCTTATTTCAAGTCCTTCTATTTTCTACCTGTGTGGTACAATTGTGGCAGCTTTGTTGTCCAATCCATTGATTGCCTTCTCTGAATTTCACCTTAATCCATTTTCTTTATTCGATTTAAGCTTCCCCTTTTTAATTCTTACTGTTTTTGCCTTCCATTCATTCTCCACTCAATCCTTCTCATCTGCATCATCTCTTTTTCTTTGCTTTTAATCATCCAGATGTTCTTATAAAATTCTGCCTATTTTCATTTTTGTCTTTCATTTTTTTTTTATCTGCACAGTTGGGATACACAAGGAGACTTCACTACCATTCACCCGCTTCCTGTCGTCAAAATCAAACTCTACACAGAGAACACTGGAGTACTGAGTATTGATGATACCATGCTAGGCAAGGTAGGATTACTTCGCTAGACACACTTTTAGATTTCAATTGAAGAGATGTCATTGAAGATTACCAGCCATGCTAGGCAAGGTAGGACCACTACCCCCCCCTCCAATCAATGCACCACAGTACACATCATACGAGGTGATACATGCTCTATAAAGCAAGGCAGGACCACACCCCTCCCCCTTACCCCCTTACCCATTCACAATAAAGAGCACCACACCCATTAACAAGAGAGCACTACAGTACTTCACATCAGTAGAGATGATGCAATGCTTGGCAAAGAAGGACCACGCCTCTTCCTTTTTCAGACTAAAGAAAGAGCACTGGAGAATATCTTGCATGATAGGTGTTATATCACCACAACCTCCCCCTTTTTTCCCACTCCTTCATAAATATTACCCAAAGAATTGGTGAATTTTCCCCTTGGCTACAGCTGAAAACCCCGAATGAGCTCTGAGTCATGACACAGGATGTCAAGGCAGCTAGTGTGGTCAGGTTTTAAATAGATCATCGATAGAAACCTTATAGTGGGATCCACCACATTGCACGTATGTCATCTAACCGGCACTGCTGAAATTCAAGATGCTAGGATTTCATGATTAGACCACTTTCTCACATGACAGAATTAAACCTCCTAAAAGACCATGCAGCAACAATAAAAATTACTTAAGACAACTTGTAAGTTATTAAGGCACAGGTCAGTGAGTATGCATAGGGGCCATGTTAGGGTATGTAGGAACAATTGTTTGTTATCTTATCCTATGGAAAACATAATATGACACCCTAAAAGCCCCAACTTCCATTAAATATTGTATGTATATACCTATTTCCACAGTTTACAACGTGTCTCAACACATACCTAGTTTTGCAAATGTGAAAAGACTGACTTTCTTGGAGGAGCTTGCGGCTTTTAATTTTTTTTAAACAGATATTTGGCACCATGTAAATATTGTGAATCATCACAGTCATCATAATAATTATCACTTTTTTACGTAGGTACGTCCCAATCTTGTGATCGCGTTATCTCAAGAACCAATTGATTTATTCCTGCCAAACTCAGGTCATGTATGTATCTTGCAGAGCTAATGAGCTGATTAGATTTTGGGGTCATGATGTCAAAGGTCATGGGTCTCATTACATATGCAAAAATAGCTTGTGATTGCATTATTATTAGAACTGATGGACATATTACCATCTAACTCTAGACATTTATGTATCTTGCAAAGCCAATAAACTGATTAGATTTTAGGGTCATGAGTTCAAAGATAAAAGGGTCATACATATGAAAAAATTGCTTGTAATCACAATATTTTGAGAACCTGTTAATGGATTACAATTAAATTTGAATTTTAAAAATTTGCTTCTGTTTTGGTTTGTGAAATTGCTCTATGGTGGAGGCATAATTTTTTACTGCACGCAGTCGAAGTTCCATCTAGTTTATTCTTGCACACACAAAAAAAGGTCAATTTGAAAATGGAATATATCATAAGGAGAGTAAGGTGTGCCAAGCTGCATTGATAGGAAGTGAGTAAAACCTTTTGTATCTGTGAAACATCAAATCTTCAACTACATCAAATATATAGAACGCCTATTACCACTTTCATCACTCTTGTCAAACAACAAATGGCCATTAAAAGAGGAGTCATGACAGAGAGAGAGAGAGAGAGAGAGTATAGGCGTGCCAAGCTAGCTTGGCACGCCTATACTCTCTCTCTCTCTCTCTCTCCATAGATAGAAAAGCAAATAAGACCCCTGATATTTACTCTTCTGATTGTATGCTCGGATCCAAACTCAGCATGCTGTTAAGAGCTTTAGGCCACCCTGGCATGCTAGCATCTAAATACAACCCTGCTAATAGATGCTTGTATTGAAAATATTGAGTGTGCTAATTGATTTGGTAATTAGTGAGTCACATTCTACTGTCATATATGAATCATGGGATGAATAACGGAACAAAAAGGGCAGTCATGCAGCTAAGCTTCTCCATTATTCATAATAGTTGCACTGACCAAAAACTGGACAGTGGTAGTGAAAATATCTGCCTTTTTGTGCCAATAATAGTGGCTATATAAGTAATTAGTTTGGTGTTTGTGACTCATAATGCATCACTGAAATGTGAGGGTTGTAAGCCCCAGTAAGATTGATGTATCTAATATCACCATGAGACCATTTGACTATAAAACCATGAATGATGAATGAGCAATTTCGTACATTTCATAGCTGCTATAAAAAATGAAATTTATTGGACAACTGGCATGTATAGTGTCAGAGGCAGATATTTAGTGTCGTGCAAAGTTAATATAATTGCAGGCCAAATTCTGATCTTTGAAGAAAAAAATGTACATATAAAGCAATTATTTAATACAGTGGGCTTTTTTTCTTCAAAGTGATACCCTCAATAAGTATTAGTATAAGGATACATACATGTTTCTAAGCTTAATTTCTTTCTAAAAGCAAAACCTTTAGTTCACAGAGCAAATATACATGTACTGGTATTTCAAGCAGGCATTTGACAGACTCTTGCTGTGAATCTCCATTGAATTTCATGTTTCCCGTTCACCTACATGTATGTCGCAGTAAAATGTGATTTTGATTGTTTGCTTTATTTCAATATGATGATTTTAAAAATCTGCTTTCAGGCGCATTCTGTTTTTCAGCAAGCCTGCATGTATACAATAATGAATTGGAAGTGGGGATGACAAAAAGTAGAGGCAACAAGGTTGCTCTGCCTACCATACTCACTTTCCTCTGTGTTGTAAGATACAAAATATGAAGCACTATACACTTTGATAAAAAAAATTAAAAAACCTGCGGTAAATTGCTGCAGTTCACCACTACATTATAATTATGTAAACAGGCTTTTACAGTACAGACAATGTAGGTCCGTAGATACAGAGAGTCGTTATGAAATTGATGTTTGCGAAGACTTTGTATGTTTTGTAATGAGTCTTCTTTGTGGTCATCAGGTTAATTAGATTAAATCTGCAGCAACAACATGGCTTCAGCCAATCATGAATGATATCAAAAGGGTTTTGCAGTTCTTTATTAATTATTTTTGGTTCATTGACATTGTTGAATCTCCTGTATTTTGTGTAGAAGATTCATTCCCAAGAAGATAAAAAAAGACATGGATTTGAAAAAGTGAGAGTATGAGAGAATTTTTTTTTTTTGTAAACTAGGAGTTTCATTTTTGATAGGTCTAGATCATGTTTTAAAAGAGGAAATTTGACCTCTGTAGTTTATCTTATGAGCTTGCCTTATATTTTGTTTGTTAATGCTTATTGGAAAATTTTCATCAAATTTTAATATTTGGAGGAATTTATTCACTCAATGTTGTATGTCATTGTGTTCAAACTACCCATAACTCTTTTGCTTAATTTGCTTTGAGTAATTTCAAATATCAATTACCGGTACACAAAGAATACAAAACTTAATTAGTAGATTTTCATCAAAGTTCGATAATGACATGCTGAGTAAGAAGTAAGAATGTTTTGTAATTTTCATTTGAAGGCATAAAGACACATCAGTAAAGCACAATAGCATGTAAACAATATGTGCCTACATGTATATCTCACCCGGCTAAGCTTACTCCAGCAAGCGTACATTGTTTTGCTAGAGTAGAAGTTTGTTGCCCGTTAATTAACTACTATTGATCATGTCACCATCTCTACTAAGGCATTCATGCACAAGTTGATTGGCAAACTATCAGTCTGGCTTATACTACTGTGCATGCCATACTGGCCAATATGTGAATGGATGATTTTTACTGGAAACCATTATTGTGGAGAATAATTGGTTTCTATACTCAATCAAGATACCACCAGCGAGCGAGTAGATTAGAGCCTTCAATATCAGAGTACATATTGTAGCTTTTATGTGTGTTTCAGTGTTTGCGTGTGTACATACATGTACTTACAGGTTAACTAAGTGGCGGATCCAGGAATTTCCTACCCAGGGGGTAAGAGGACAATTTTACTCTTTTTTT
>BEXV01002076.1:31881-45737 GCA_003118195.1 Hemicentrotus pulcherrimus | reverse complement strand
GGGGGGGGAGGCATATGATCCTGTTTTTTGTACATTTTGGGTGCATTTAGGGCTGATTTTAACATATTTTTGAGCCCCCCCCCCTGGATCCGCCACTGTAACTGTTTAGTGATGGTGTAGATTTGCCCTTGTGACTGTGTAAGTTGATTGGGGCTATACATTGTCTTTGTTGAATAATAATAGTCACATTTGTATGGTATTTATTACTGCATTTCTAAGCACTTAACATTGTAAGTATAATTACCATGGTTATAGGATTCAATCGGTAATCCACACATGATAGTGCACATGCTTTGCTCCCTTTAGAGTATTGGGGTCAGACACCATTTTACATGCAAATCCAAATCCAAGTTAGACTCCTGGGTGGAGAGTGGCAAATGTAGATTAATGTCGTGCCAAAGATATTAGTGCCGCGATGGGACTCAAACTGCGAACCATGTGATCCACAGTCCAATGACAAATCCACCAGACCAAGACACTCCTAGATCCTACCCATATGATTGGTGGAATGCAGTCGCATGTGGTTGATTAACTTTTGCTTTCCATTTATGATGACATTGACCAACTGTAAATTTCACCATTGTTAAATAAAATAACAATGATCTACCAGGTTTGTTATATAAAACAAAGGATCCATGTCTATTTCATTCATTCATTATCCACTCTCGGTGAACCTAATTTGTGCACCGATAGTACTCAGCTTAATGATTTCATATGACACTGACTTATCTTATACTGATAGATCAGTATGATTAACTAATCAACATGCATTACTTTAAGTAAAACATCCACTCTAATATATTGTCTGTTGAGAACTCCCTTCAAGCTCTTAAAAATAAGTTCATTGAACCTGCAGTTGAGAGCTTATTAGTGGTTTCTGGTATGTTCATATCTTACGTAGATTTCAGACTAATTGAACCTGATGTCCACTGAATTCTCTCATTCCCATAGACTTAATACACAGTTCCCATCGGCAATGGCCTTGTTAGGATTCATTGTCTATTCTCAAGTATATCATGTTATATAACATAAAGCATGTGTTATGTAACAAAAAGAATTTGATTTTTTAATGATTAAGTAATCAACTGACCTCCATTTTTAAAAATATTTCCCTCCTTTTCTTAAACTGTGCAATGTTTGTCTGTAGATACAACAAAATGAATAATGCATGCTCAGTCCCAGGGTATTGTTTACTCCACTCAATTGCATATAAATTTGTCAGTGGACATTTAACATTTGATTGTGATTTTTTTCCTACCACTTAAAGGGACACTTAGCATTTTAAACCACCAAAAGAAATTTGTTCATGGTAGTTGTGTGCTATCAATTGTTCTTGCATATATTTTGAGGACTGGGTATGCTTTGGAATGATGAGAAAGGGCATCATATCCAAATTTTTACCTGGGTTCCACTTTTATATGAGATAATAAGGATTATGCGTGTCATATACAAAGTTTCATTGATCTTAATCTCACATTTCTGTCTTAAGAATAGATCATTTGAATACTCCGCAATAAAGTATTCCATGATATAGTAGATGTTAAATTAGAAATTGATAAATCGATATAACTTTAGAAATGGAGAGCCCTGTAATATAGTTTTCATGTTCCTATTCATTTGATACAAAAGTTATTGCCATCCTTACACCTAATAGTTCAATAATGTGGTTCCTATTCTTTTTTTTCTTTACAAGCCAACACCAAACATTCCAAAGACTTCTGAGTGGCATACCATGTCACCAGCAAAACAAAAGCCTAACCTTTAGAATTCAGGCATAATGATTCCTAAAAATATAATACATAGAATCTCGCATGTAACAATCTAGGTGGGCAGAACTTCAGAAGATATTCAGAATATCAATAATATGGCACAAGAAACCGGTATATTCAAATTTGGAGTGGAAAATCGAGCCATGATTGTCTCTCTTTTTTTTGTTTTGAAGGTAATCATCAAGCCTACACCAAACAGTCCAAAGACTCCTGAGTGGCATACCATGTCGCCAGCAAAACAAGTGCCTAACCCTATCAAAATTAGAATGGCCATTCGCATGGACAAACCTCAGAACATGAAGCATTGTGGGTGAGTATATGCACCTACAGATTGCCTAGGTGGTGAGGTCCACAAGGTGAAAAAAAAAACTTGCAACTTGAAGATTTATGTGAACATTCAGGATTATTTCCTCTTGTTTCTAGTTGTGCCCGATACTGTGGAATCACTGTCAGATGGCTGTTATAATGTAAAGTCTTTGTGAATTATGTCAAGAGTTATCACAGTGCAAACAATATTTTATGATTTGATTAATATTACACTTAAAGCTTTTTCTTAATAATAATGAAGGTCTATGTTATTTTTTCTTGTCATATGCTTCTCAGCTGAGTTTTAAAAAAAATCAAGATCCTTTTCTTGATGTCTTAGTTGATCTTTACCTACAATCTTCAAATCAAGATTGCATAACAGAAGTAAGGGGCCAGTTATTGTGTTTAAATTTCTTTTCAAGATCCATCTTCTGCAGCATCTTTTTGCTTCATGAGGTAGTAAATCTATACTATAAGGTAGAATTTACTCTGTTCACAATTGTAATTCTATATTGCAGATGGATGTATTGTCTTGGTAAGACAGTCTGGAAGAAGTGGAATAAGAGATTCTTTGTACTTGTTCAAGTAAGTTTTTTAAAACTTTTTTGTTTGGAGGGGGGATGATTAATGTTTCATTGAAGACTCAAGCTCCATGCGATTTGATGTTAATGTTATTATTTGTGTATGTCTCTCAGCAGATAGTTTAATTGTTTTAACCTTTGCATTGACATTTGAATAGACTGATTCAATACATGAAGAGTAATAGATGTTGATTGAAATCTATGCAAAAGTTGCAACAAAATAGCCTCCTTTCAATATTTTGTGGAGAAGAAAGTTATTGAACATTCACCGACAACACAACTGTCATGATTCTTTTCTAGGTATGTTATTTTCAATCCAACACTCATCACTGCACTTGTGTCTTAAATCTGTTTTACATTAAAAGTATAGAAACACAGATATTGAATATTAGACGTACATATTAGCCTCACTTTCTTGACCAATTTTTCAAATGACATTTCCCTTGTTTAACTTGCAGGTGAGTCAGTACACATTTGCGATGTGCAGCTACAGAGAGAAGAAGGCCGACCCTCATGAAATGATGCAACTTGATGGCTTCACGGTCGACTACACGGACGCTCTCACAGGTAGAAGCCATGCTCCAGTTATGGGGGTCAAAGCGTTGGCTATTTATCTACATGGTGTGTCACTCTGTAGATGTTCAAAAGACAGATTTATGATATTATACTCAGATATCATCATCTTGTGCTTCCTTTATTCTTTATTCATTTTGGACCCCGTTTATTTTTCCATTTTGGGATCCTGTCTACAAGCACAATGCTTCTGAAAGGGTATCCCATAGTCATTATTTTAATGTTTGATGTAAGTGTACATATGCATGTGTTATTAGATGGTGGTAATTCAAGTAAATGAAAATTTTCTATAAGAGTAGTAAATTAAACTGAGATCAATTTCTATATCTAGTTAAGCCTTATTTCAATTTGTAGTAAATGCATTTACTTTTTATACAATTGTGATAATGGTGATGTTGTTGTATTATGTGTTAATCTATGTCTTGTTTCTTAATTTTTTATGTTTTGTTCTCATGAATTTTATTTCACCATTTCTTTTTGTTTTTTCATCTTATGATTTGCTCACAGATTTTTGTTATTTATTCCCTCTGTATGTTCTACATCCATTGGAATTTGGACAAGATGCTCTATGCCAAAGATATCAAGTTTACTTTTCATGTCCCTGGCATTCCAATGGTTGTATTGTCTCATTTGTGGAATTGGTCACTTTGAATGCTAATGTTTGTCCTTTCCAAGAAAATATAGTTGTGTCGATAATGCTAAGTAAATACTTACTGCACTGACCTCAAATAAAGCAGGCTTGCTTAAAAGGTTGTTCAAAAAATTTCATGGTAGCTAAGGAAAGACATTATGTCAGTCACGTTAGTATTGTTGAGTTTTAGATCTATCATATCAAATTGTTCATCGTTCTTTGTATGTTCAAATATTCACATGTATTATGCATTTAATGATCAAGTTCCATACTTAACACACCATCATTATCTCCCATCTCCCATCTCTCTCTCTCTCTCTCTCTCTCTCTCTCTCTCTCCCACATCAGAACTTGAATGCCAAGGAGGACGTTTCTTCTTCAGTGCTGTCAAAGAGGGCGATAGCATTGTCTTTGCCTGTGATGAAGAGGTGGACAGACAATTCTGGGTGCAGGCGATATACAGGGCTACCGGTCAGTCGCACAAGCCTGTACCACCAACTCAGTTGGCAGGTGGCAAGGGCTCCAATGCTATTATATCCAGGCAACAAGGAGGTTAGTCAAGGTGGTCATACCATTTGGTCAGTCACTGCAGTATGTCACTACGGTCAGTCACTGCATTATGTCACTGTGGTCAGCCACTGTGGTTTATCACTGTGATCAGCCACTGTGGTCAGTTACTTTGGAAAGTCACTTTGGTCAGTCACTGCATTATGTCAATATGGTCAGTCACTGGTTAATCACTGTGATCAGCCACTGTGGTCAATCACTTTGGTTAATCACTTTCAGTCACTTTAGTCAGTCACTATGGTCTGTCTTGCACTGATCGGTCAATATGGTCGGTCATTGTCGTCACATTAATGTGGTCAGTCACTCTGGTCATTGCACATGACATGAGCTGTTATAGACACCAATGCTCCAATCTAAGGGGAAGGGGCAGTAAGTCTCTTGTGTACGACAAGTGCAGCCCCTTTGCAGAAAATGTAGCTATTACAATTATGAAAAGAGTTGTCAAACTTTTATGCTCTCGAAATAAAAAAATGCTAGAATTACACTTGAATTTGTTCTAACTTAAAATTCAAATAAATGCACACTCAAATGGCAGCATCTCCTTTTGAATGTGAAGTTATCTATGCTACATTTATCAGCCTCTCTTGACTTGCGATTTTCAAACTTTTCTGCTCTCTTCCTGGATTGTCTTCCGTTAACCACATTTCTGATCAATTTAAATGTATTCTGCAAGCAAATTTGTAATTGAAATTGAAATTATTTCATTTTCAAGCTTTTCCTATCAATGTGGAAAAAGGGATAAGAGAAAACAGCTAGGAAATCTGAATGGATATGAACACTATTACATCACTTTCATCTTTTCAGATGCTGATCGAGCCAGGAAGCATGGTATGGATGAGTTCATACACAGCGACCCATGCAAGTTTGTACACTCTTCTCTCTTTGAGACTCTACAGGAGCTCACACTTGATCACAGGCTTAATGATTCCTACTCGTGTCTGGTGAGTTCTAATTCTAGGTCTAGGTATTGTTCTGCATGGTAGTGGTTCTAGTTCTTGTTATAATTCTAGTTTTGGTTTGTTTGTGTGTTTGTTTGATCAATTTTATTTCTGCGTTCAAATAACAAATACAAGATTATACATCTTTACATAAGTATTACATACATAGCAAATTATGTCTAATGAAGTACAATAACCATAATACAAATCATACAAACAAATATAACATATATTTGTATATATTTTCCATTGAACTAAAGAGATAAATATTAGAATGCAGGTTCCACCTAAATCCGCATGAAGCATGTTCCTGTCCTAGAAAACCTATCAACTCTCAGTTTAAGTTCATATCCAAATTTGTTATACTGAATAGTAATGCCCATGGATATCAAAATATGGTTGTATGCATGTGTTTCAAAGGAAATGTCATTGAATGCACAGTGCTTGGGGCTGGAGTCCTGGAAGAGTTAAAAAAGTACACTTAGCAATTCAAGTTACAAGCATAGTTATCTAATCATTCCACAAATCAGTTACCTTGTTTATCAAACTAATACAAAATCACCTTTTTGTTCTACTTTGCTATATAAGTAATCTTTGTCTTCTCATTTCTCTATCATGAACTGTAACATGATTGTAAAAAAATACCTCATAGACCTCAGAAATGACACTTTGCTAATGTAGATTAGTTTAACCTTTCATGAGACTTTGACATGTACAGTACACAATACTAGATGTCAGATCTATCTTGATATCTTTGTACAGGGATGGTTCAGTCCTGGTCAGATCTTCGTCCTCGATGAATACTGCGCAAGGTATGGAGTCCGAGGATGCCATAGACACCTATGCTATCTAAACAACCTTTTAGACAGAGCAGAGAAAAGCACCAAGATTGATCCCACTCTCATTCACTACAGCTTTGCTTTCTGTGCATCCCATGTCCATGGGAACAGGTGAGAAAGGATCACCACTCTTCGTATGTAGGCTATCAATGAATTAGCCAGTGAAGAGAAGAGTTTTGCCATTGCTGTTGATTGGTTTGAGTTGTATTTGAGAAGGTGGGGGTGGGGGTGGGGCACTTTTTTATGTGAAGAACCAAGTGACTGTGTGTGTAGCCTATATCTTACTTGTTCTGATGATAATAGAACTGGTGATGGATTGAATAACATTATATTGTGAAGAACTGTCCTTTTCTTGTCTCTTTGTTCACAGGTAAGTAGATTATATCTTTTGTCTTTCTGTTTATCACTATCAGCATTTGACAAGGCAATCATTTCATGAGCTAATTACTAAAGAAATACATGTATCGTTTGTTGATCACGGTGTATTTCAGAATCTTTCAATGACCTATTTGATACTGAATTGCTTCTCTTACTTTCCATGATATCATCCCTATACCTTTCCATAACTCTTCTCGTCTCTCGTGGTACTACTAACTCTGTTTTGCTTCTTCAGACCTGATGGTATAGGCACAGTGACCATCGATGAGAGAGATAAGTTTGAAGAGATCAAGGAGAGGCTTAGGATTCTTCTAGAACATCAGATCACAGAGTTCAGGTCAGATCAAGATTTCATTCAAATTATTGATTTTGTTCAATTACAGCTACTGTATACTGTACTTTTAGTGCAATGTATGTCAATATCAGCACAGCTACCATGATATTAAGGCAATCATCTGGGTGGATAGCAGTGAGTGTAAATTCTTATCTTGCCAAAAGTGATTGCATGGTGTTGTGGTAGAGGATTTGAATCCTGTACCTTGTGATCCAAAGTCTTGTGTATTATCCACCAGACTGTGGATCACATGTACTTTGCAAAGTGTTTAATGTCGTTATTCTAGTACTGGTGAGGCAGATTTGGACAATGAATAATACATTTGTATGAGAATGAAACAATTGTGAAATGTGACATGGGGGTGTTTCACAAAGACTGAGATCGACTTTAAGTTGGACTTAAATATGATCTTTTCATACCATCATTTGCTCTCACCGTTTACTCAAAGGACCGTTTACTCAAAGGACCGTTTACTCAAAGTCTCTCAAAGGACTTACAAATCACAAATCTACAGAATTCACCTTTTTTGATAGTTCATTATTGAAGGAAAAAATATTATCTAAAGATCATAATTGAGAGACCAATGGTGAGAGCAACCACTGGCATGAATGGCCCGCCATAGTTAAGTCCAACTTAAAGTTGATCTTATTCTTTGTTAAACATCCCCCTGGAGCCTCAAAACTGGCTAATCTACCCTAATTAGTGTGATATAAATGATGCATTGAGATCAATATTTTATTTATATAGTCTGTAAATTTCAATTAATTAACAAGTTTGTTGATTTTTCAGATACTGTTTTCCATTTGGAAGGCCTGAAGGAGCACTGAAAGCCACACTTTCTCTTCTAGAGAGAGTAAGTATGTCATTACCCCCGATGTCAAACTGTCTCAAAACAATTAACAAGTTAGCACACAAACAAAAAAATGCTTTTGATTACACTTCCATGTCTTTGGAAGACTGGAAGTAACATTATTTCACATAGTAATAATACATTTTGCAAATGTGAACAGTTTTGTGACCAGCATTTTCACAACTTTTGGTAATGTATATTGAGGGGAATCGAGCATATCTTATTGATATTTTTGGGTGCATTTTGGATATTGAGATAATTGAAGCGTTTCCAATGATTTGTGACGTCGTTACTAATGAATACCTTCACCAAGGTCACCATATTAGTTATCATCTCATAATTGATAATTGAATGATTATAGACAAAAGGCTTGAATGTGTCATATACTTGAGGTCTTATTTTAAATTTTTGTTTGTTATTTTTTTAGATTATTTTAATCTTTGCCCTATATTTCAGGCTTAATTATTATTGATGTAAATGTATTTAGGATTTCACATTAAAATTTTCTTTAAAGAATGGGATTATTTTTATTTTTATACATGTATTTTCATCCTTGATCCATTACACTATTAAAACATTCCAATTGAAATTTCAAACATCTTCTGAAATGAAGTAGCTATACTATGACTACTTCAGATATGCCTCCATCTGTAGGGCTGTTTTAGTAAGCCATTTAGATTCAAGGCCATAAGTTGTTGTTTTGGTTTATAGGTGTTAATGAAGGACATAGTGACGCCTGTACCGCAAGAGGAGGTGCGATCCACAATCAAGAACTGCCTCGAGGCGGCCGCTCTCGTCAATTACGAGAGAGTGTCGGCAAACACCAAGATTGAAGGTGAGGGCTTGGTAAACAGCATGAAATATCAGGAACTGAGATATTAAGAGAGCGGGGCAAATATCCTTAGATATAAATGAAAAGTTCACACAGAACATATATAGAATGAAGAAAAGTATGTACTGTACCACCAACTTTTGGTGCATATATATATATTATATGTCGAAAGGATACAATACAAGCATATGATCATCAAATGACAAAGGGTTTTGATATGGTAAAATTTGGTAGTTGCAAGAAAGTTTACACTACTTCATTCACATGTTTGCAATTTGTTTACTACATAGCATGGTATTTATACACAAAATAGTGCATTAACTTCAGTCTCTCTATATCTAGATAATACACATAGATACTTGTTTACAACAAAAATACACATCAGACTTGATTGCATGGATTTGGTTCCTTTTTTTTTTTTTAATTGAATTTAATCATATGAATTTTATGCCTGCATATGATATGAATAAATGAATGGATATGAAAACTATAGATGTGTTTAATTCAGATTTGCATACATATGGTATATTTATGAATGAGTTGATATGAAGAATTTAGATGTGTGTAATTCAGAGTCAATCTTCTTTACATTTTCCTTTCACGGTACTTATGATTTTTTGTTGTTGTTGAAAAGACAAACTTCATTTAATTGTTCAAGCTTTAGAATCATTATTTTTAATCATTCTCCATTTGAAAAGAGAGATCAATTCACTTTGAGTGATAGATGAAATTAGTGTGGATATCTTGACAATTATATGTAGAAAACAATTATTGGTTATTTATCCAATTCAAACACTTTAAAATCATGACAACAATTGGTTGATTGATTGATTTATTTACTTGTTTATTTATTTATTTATTTATGTATTTAATTATTTTTTTATTTATTTTTATGATCTTTTTTCAAATTGACTTTACAAAATAATTACATTAAAACAAACAAATGATATGATTGATACAATATCAAAGTATAGTAATTGAATGATAAAGAAGAATTGTCACATAAGTGGAGCATGATGGCATGACAATCCATTATAAAACATAGGAATTCCTATTCACAAAAGAGTGATATTGGGAGAAAAAAAGAAAAAAAATTGAACTTACAGTAACAGAAATAATTAAACAATGGGGTTGAAGTAAGAGATATCATAACATTTTGGGTATAACTGGCATATAGATGTTGTATTTTCTCTTTCATCCTGAACTTCCTTTTTTCGGTCATCATTTTTCAGCGGATGGTCAGGAGAGACCGGTCAAAGGTGAACTTTGTGCAGCCCAAGATAGTGGTAGTTTGTCCTCCTTATGATGTTTGCTTGAGTCTTGTATGCGCACTCGTTGTTAGTGGTTTAATGTCCATTGTAACCCCAACTTCCAGTTGTTGACTCACCCAACCTAAAATGTCGCTTTCCAAAACATAGATTATAAATGTATTTTAGTCATGATTTCCTTGAGTTTATCTGCTTATGCTGATTAACATGTATTTTATTGTTTTGACCCAACTACAGTTTTTGTCTATAAATCACTTGTTCATTTTGACAGATTCCACCTTTTTTATCATTGTTGCTTAAAACAAATAAAAGTTTATACCAATGTGCTTATGACACCCTTATTATTTTCCATTATGATATAATATTCACCTTAATTATTTTCCTCATAAATTGCTGTCTATTATTTTGTTGTTTTGTTCTGATGGGATGCGTTTATGACATGTTTGGTGTTGAATTAATTTTAAAATATCTGTGGCATTCACACTGCATGACTTGCTAATTCAAAATATCTGTGCTAACTCCTCTAACCTTTGATTTTTTTACATTCCTCCTCTTACGAATCCCTCTAAATTTGATTAATGTATAGATGTGTGGTTAGAAGGTATTGTTCAAGCATTAATGAGCTTTTTGCATATTCCTCTCTCTTTAAAATTAAACTCCTATCAGCATACCTGTTCATCTTTCCAGCCAGAATTGCCTAGATTTCAGCCCAACATATATTTTGATTAATCAGTAATCTGGTGCAAAACTAGAAATACTATGGTCAGAAAATACATGTGTCAGATAACAGCAATGGATGTTGATACATGTTATTTTCTTGATGAATTATGAATTCATACTGATAAACTTCTGACTCAAAGTCCCCTATATCTTACGTTGTCTTATTCATTTCCCATCTATCATGTTGAAAACAGATCAATACTTAAAAATTTCTTTGAGATTATATGGTATTTGCTCCAATTTTGAACTGTTGAAAAGCAGTATAGAACATTTGTTTTGATTCACAGTTTGAATGTTGAATTGCAAGTCACTTATATGCTCATTCCAAAGATCTGTGAATTGTCATATCCCCATGGACCCAATTTGATATTGTGTTCTTATTAGATGTTATCTATTGAATGAGTAATGTTGTTCTACTTATTGGATAGACTTTGATTTAAAGTCAGAGATGAATTTGTATGCACCACCAAAAAGCAGCTGTTGAATATCATGCTTGTTTTATTTCTAGCTATTAGTGATTCTATTTTGTGTGCGTTTGTATTGATTTGAGATAATTTAGTTAGGATTATATTGTAAATTTAACAATTTTCTTTGATCAATAAGTTAACATTTATGTTTGTTCACCCTAGAGTTGCAAGCAATTTAGAAATCTTGTAATTTTTTCATTACAGATATATCTTGTGTAATTATCAAATTAATCCTTCTATCTGACTATATTTTCATTTTTTTTCTCTTAAGATTGAATATTTTGTTTGTTTTAACTCTATATCTTTAGTTTTGTGCAGAATATCTCTAGTGGGAACACACTTCACTGGACATGTAACCATTTCTGTTCCAATTAGAAGTAAACATTTAAATATTCTTATCCAAAATACATGAATGTAGTAGGCTCACAACATTATCTTACAGTTAGACTTGGTAGGGATTTGGTGCCTCTGTTACAGAAAGGGCTGATCAAAAATATGGATGTGATAACAAGATATATGAAATTATCTGTGTGCGATAGGTTTTTTGTGTGAGAAATAACCTTAAATCTGTATTATCCTGAAGGTAATCTCTTTTTGTTTTCGTGAACAGAAATCCTGAGCAATGAAGATCTCTCACCAGAAAGAAGACTGGAAGAAGTTATACATCTTGCTGAGTTGTGTATTGATGTCCTACAGCAGAACGAAGAACATCATGCAGAGGTATGGTCACCAGTCTCCCTTCCTCTCAAATCCATCAGCAATGGGTGAAAAAAATAATTTTGGATTTAAAAGAATAAAGAAATAAGAAAGACAAATCAAACGAGGTTCACTTATTTCTTTGTAACCATCTTGAAATGACAATAATCATTCCTTGAAATCTACATGGCAGTGTCTTGAATGATACACCAATGTCTATAGGAACTGAAAAATCCTTGTATTTAGCTCATGGGAAAGAGGAATTCACTATATACTCATTTAGTGTAATCATGACATTTTGTCTCATTCTCATTAGTTTGACAATT
Source organism: Hemicentrotus pulcherrimus (assembly GCA_003118195.1). NCBI lineage: Eukaryota > Metazoa > Echinodermata > Echinoidea > Camarodonta > Strongylocentrotidae > Hemicentrotus > Hemicentrotus pulcherrimus. The sequence continues at coordinate 33,662 of BEXV01002076.1, read as the reverse complement.
ACTCTGCTTGTGCTGGATGTGATTTCCATGCTATGGATTACATACATATCATATATTGATTTAGAAAATAACATTATTGTGTCTTCTAATGCAAATATATAAATCTCATGTAGCAGTATAGGCTATAGACCCATGGGAAACAAAACATACACAAATTGCTATTAGAAATGTAAATTGTGCATGATAACATAGATTTAGTTGAGGAAGCAAACAAATACATACAAAGCAATAATTTTGAATCCCACTTTTGCATATGCTAAAATTGTTACTTACAATGAAATGAGAATTCAGTTAACAAATAGATTGCATAAAGTTTTCATTAATATGTTGGGACCTAGCTCTTCCAAATATCACTTCTTAAATGTCATATTTAATGAAATAATTAGGGAGGGTAGCCATAAATGAATTTGTCAATTTTGCACGAAATTGTGTGTGCTGACCAACCCTACCCCGCAGGCTGATAATGCAGTGTTAGAGGCTGATAGACGGACATTGTTTGTTGTTGTGATCATTTCATGTTACCATAGCAACAGAGTTATCATCAGTTTTATTTTTGTTGTTGTTACCCTTTTAGTACACAATTGCACCCCTCCACTCTCCCAGTTCAAGTTCTACTACACTGCCATGTCTAACATGTCAAGTCCCCAACCTAATCAGCCAACCTAATTAGCCACTCCCCCTCCCCACCCCCACCCTACCCCTTCTTGCACCCCCTCTCAGACATATTATAAAGGTTATGTAGGTGAAAAGGCTTGATGTTTTTTTTTCTTTCTGCAATACTACTTGCTTTTGTAAATGTAAATTTTAAGTAGTAATATAATGAGGTTTAAACAGTAATATGAATATTTGAAGTATTAGTGATAGTAGTTTATTTATTAAAAAAAACGAATAGTAAAGCCTTTCTCTTTGACCCACTTGTTCCCATTTTAGTGACCTTTGACTCCATTTTATGAGCAGGTCACATCAGTTCACATTAATTCACAGAAAAATATCTACCGATGATACATGTAGATTAGATAACCTAGCTACCTTTTTTGCTTACATTAGAATAAGCAAAGGCAATTTCCGGAAATCAATCAAATTTATTTTTAGATTCATCAATGTTGCCGTATTTTTGTTGTGTTCAGAAAGTAATTTATAGAAAGTCTCATTTAATAGTGTTTGAATGTGTTTTTTTAAGGACAGTTTGTGTGTGCTACATGTTTATGTGTATTTTTCTGTAACTTATTGTGAAAAGTGAAAATGATTTTATAACCGAGATTACAGATATAGAAGGAGAACAAAAATGATTGTATGGCTTCACATTTATGCTTTTATTACATGTGTGTCATGAGTCAAAGAGGAATAAATTTGATATTATTAGCCTTGTAGGAGAATGAACCATTTTGCTTCTGATGATAATAGTATCTGAATGGGTAGACCATATTGGAAAGTATTATTTCTGAAATATCCAGTGACATAATGTTATCTACAATTATAGTGTTAAGGAAACTGTAGAACTACTCACATGATTTTTATTTAAGAGTAAATGAGTTCATGTGACATTGGTTGATGCGTGCCATATATATACATGTACATGTAAAATGTTGTTCATTGTCTGTATTTCTGCTAAAATAATTATAGTCCAGTCAATATCATCCATTCCTCATTGCTTGTTGGTGAAAATGCAGCCAATAGAATATTGGCCCCATTACACCATGTACCCCATCTATCCTGCACTCCACCCCTACCCCCCTCCTCCTTCATTGTTGGTCTACAATTACCTACCCTCCCCCCCCCCC
>BEXV01002076.1:6199-21226 GCA_003118195.1 Hemicentrotus pulcherrimus | reverse complement strand
CTCTAATGCTAACCCCAATCTGTAACACAGTCACACCTTAAATCTATATCTTTGATGAAATAAAGCCTGATGCAATTTCTCTGGAGCAAATCTAAGGTCATTAACTCTCCTCCTTCTAGATTGTAAATCAGATTCAGTAGTTGTGATATTACCAGAAGCATGCCTGTAATGGCAGAGTAGATGAACATGTTTTTATAACATTTCAGCTTAAGTTTTCTTTCCTTTTCAGATTCTTTAATTAGCTTAGGTTTAGACAAATGTCAAGGTAGTAATTCAAAGTGCTATGACTTCTTATTTATTTTAGATAATGAAGGATCTTTTGTCCTTTCATCATGTTTGCTATTTCAGCCTCACAGTATGTTTTTTTCTTTCTAGTTTAACATTTTTATTTTCTGTTTTGTTCCAAGCATGCCTCTTATAGAAAGACAATTGAAGACAAGCTACACATATTTCCAGTTAAATACATTTATACAGCATATATGAAGAATAACAAATGAAAATAGACAGTGAATATGCATGCAAAAGGGATGATGTATGATAATTGAATATCATAGATTTATAATTCAACTCAGTAACTGCACCCATGGTTAAAGGCCTGGTCGATGTATCTTACCCATAAGAATAACTACTAGCTTTACTTACGCTATATTTGATTGGTCTCACCACAATAGTTTCTGCTATGGAGTTTGGGCTTCTGTCGATCACACTAAAGAATAAAGGAGGTGTTTAGCATACACCATGTTTGAACCATATCATTGGCCCATATGTAACTGTATTTTGAAAACTGTCGTAAGTCTAAGTTCTGAGACATCCCATAAAAACATCCATTAGTTCTTCATGTTTCAAAGGAATTTATGAAAGGTTTCTAGAAAAGGCCCCCTGGTTGAATCACGCTGCAAGAGATTCCACTTGTACTTTAAAAAGTTGTTTGAGCTTTATTATAATTATAATCATGTTTCGACCTGTAACATTGATATAACCCTTGCCAATTTTGCATAAATTGCAAGGGACTGATAAATGCACAATTAACTGATTACAGGTGTAGTTTGTAGTTAATCATTATTGGAGTAGTACATCGGACTAAGCCTTAAGTACTTTGCATTTAAAAAATATTCTGTCCTAACACTCCTGTAAACAAAGCAATTTCAGTGAGTTTTAAGCTTTACCTAGTATGGGATTTTCTCTTCCTTTTATTTTCAGATATTTAGATGATAGTTGTGAACGTAGTAGATTTATTTTGTTTTTATGATTTTGTTAAATTCTTCTTTGTTTCCTTTATGCAAATCAGACAAAGAAAATCCGCACAGACTTGGTATGTAATTTGGTAGAGATGCCCTCCTAAGTGCTTGTGGATTATTTGTTCATGAAATATTTTTTTCAGAACCACCCTAATCTTGTTTCTAAGTTCAGTAAAATCTTTGGTTGTCCTTTTCTGTAGTATCTCTAGCTTCTCTTGAAGAAGATGTTCATGTGTACATCTTTGCTTAGTTTAATAATATTCTTTTCCTATCGCATTGAAAAATAACCACCCTGTGCCGACTGTTCCCCATTATTAGATTAATACCAAAATGCCACCTCCCACTCCCCCTCCCCCATGTTGATTTGAAATGTCTTCTACCCTAACAATTTGTGGATTTTTTTTTTTTGGATTTAGTACCTGGTGCCCTTCCTTCCTTGCCCTTCTCTTTCTCTGTCTTTTCCTCTCTCCTTTCTTTGCTTGCTCCCCCTTTTTTTCTCTCCGCCTGTTTGTCTCTCTCTCTCTCTCTCTCTTATATGACTACTGCTCCCTTTAATTGTAATATATCCTTGTAATAATTGATACAGCTTGAGTAACCGTAGGACTCCCTTTAGTCATGTGTATGCTTTTTCTCCAGGAAAGCCTTTGTCTTGACTCTTTACTCAAAACCATCTCTTGTGTTACCTTGCCATTTTTCAAAGAAATTAAATTTTTTTTAAATAAGCATAAAAAGGAGACTCTGTATTTTATGTTGCAACTGATTATTATTGTCTGTGAAGTTGCCAACACTGGCAAAAATGAATTTCTAAAGACATTTCAAAGAGATTTAATTCACATTTGAAGGAAAAATATTGTAAAGGAGATGGGCATGTACTAGTGCTTGCTTGAGTAATTTTCTTCTAATCTTCAATATTAATTTAGGATGACATGTTGCAAGCGTCCTATGTGTGTAGTGTCTTGGCTCCCTTTCAACTTGAGAGATAACATATAATGCTCTGAGTTACTCTGTGATGATAACTGATGTAGGTGTGCAAGATTAAAGGGTTATTTTCTTGTAATGCCTTATAATGAAACTAACATTAACCAATAGAGACATGTATCAGAGAATGTTGTTTTATCACAAGACTTTCATACTTTAGTGTGTCGGTTCAGTCTCTCCCACAGTTCTCTTGGCCGAGTTCTAATAAGCGCCCTAGACGTCGTGTAAGTTCTCCAGGACTCTGTGTGATCATAGAGTCCGATGGCTATTCTGTACCAAAGACTTAATTGGCATGGAGATCTTTCTTTTATGTAACTTATTACTGCATGGTGAACTAACAAAAACACTATATCGGCACATATTTTACTAACAGATATAGATATGGATATATTTACTTCTTCAAAACAATACTTATATATGCTGAAGGAAGAAAACTGCTGAAAATGGTGGAAGCATATTGTACTGGAGTCCAGGAGATGTATTAGCTGTAGAAAAGCAATTGCTTTTGATGTTCGATCAAAGTTAATATGACTGAATATATTTGGAACCAATGGTTGTGAAAAGAAATTGGAATCAAATAGTTTCAATATGCATGGTCTAATTTTGTTCCACTTGTATTGAAAGATACCTGTGTGAGACGTTTTAATTCTGGTCATGATTTCTGGTAAAATCAAGGAATCGGTAAGGAATGCCAAATCAAGATTATCGCTAAGATCTGACCTGCCTGGCAACTCCAGCAGAGCAATTTACATAAACATTACAATTTTCATACTAAACGACCATTATTATAAGTTTTATAATTATTTCTCATTTGTTTAATATTCCACTTGAGGAGTAGACACTTTTTAAAGCTTAGAATTACTAGTATCTTGCTCTTCATCAACTTCAATCAAATAAAACAGACAAAAGGGTTTTTATCTAATTGAAACTTGACATGGGCTTTAACATGTAATTTAAAATCCCATAATTTACCTTAAACAAACAAAAAAGAAAGCTTGCAGGAAATGGGATTTTTTTTATAAATTTAAAAAACCGGACCTTCTTAAAATAGGGAAAATTATTAATATCAAATTTTGCATAATTTTTTCTTAAAGGCAAATTTATGACATTTCTGTATGTTAGATATATGAAAGAGACCTTTCATGAGTTAAATGACACAAATGAACTTGTGATATAGCATTATATCAATTTGATGACTAGGCCTCGTATCATGATGAGTGGAGATCAGTTTAGAGATCAATCGCAGCCATATATAAGATAAGGCTGAGAAGTCCAATATAGCATCATGTTTTCACACTATCTGATAGCTAGAGAACAGTATATCAAAAAATGGTTATATATCCTTTGAGTTATATATGTATATCTCTTCTAATATTGCAAGTATATAAATCTATACATTATTTCTTCTAATGAAAATATAATGAATATATGATATCATGTATATTTCTTTGAATTGATGACTAATTATATGGATTGAAAATATTCTAATTATTGGTCATGCTAATGACCTTTTCATATTCTCTCTAACTTTTTTCAAATAGAATCTCTTCAACTAACAAGTTTTTTTGTCATATATCCCTTTTATTCACTATTCTTTCAAACTATCCATAATCCATTTTTGAAAGGATTTTGCTTTTTATTACCAATACACAGGCTCCAATTTTGTTGTCATTCAAGGTAGAACAGGTGAATTGCTTTGCAGTGTGTAAATATTGATTAATATAAATCTATGTGAACATATAATCTATTGAGAGCTAGAGGATATATACTCTGTGTTATGTGATTAATGCCCCTCTGACTCTCTGAATAGATGTTATCACAAGTGTAAGTCTTTAATTATTTTCAAGCATCTAGTATAGAAAAAAACATTTATCACTTAAAGTAGGCATATCTAAAACTATGAAGCAGATTTCATTCAAGATTCAACAATGGATACTTGACAAAAAGCTTCTGTTTGCCATCTGGTTCGTTATTACTAGGGTTTGAATGTACTTTTCCAATCACCTCTTAAGGGTGCTTGGAAACCGTTTACCCCTTTATTTCTTAATTATTTCTTAATTTCTTATTAATACTTATACAAAATTGGCTTCCCTTGAGTGTTACATCAAATATATTGCATTCAGCTGGTGAATATCATGCTAGATGAATGCAATATATCTGATATACCATGAAAGAAAGCTAATATTGTTATTATTTTACATTTTAAATAAAACTACAGTGAGTTAAAAAATGAAATGATTAATTACCAAATATCCATGGTCAATTTCAAATCCAACAGAGTCTCGACTATACTAGTATTAAATCAAAATTTGTAAGTAAAAATGAAAGATAATTCAAGTCATAAAAATATATTTGTGTTTAAACACATTTTACATTCAAAACACTTCAAAATATTAAATTAAATTCTGAAATGTATCACTATGGTGTGTGTGTGTGTGTGTGTTCATTCAAGATTTGTGTGAATACCCTTAATTCAACCTTGTTGTGATGTATACCGACTTAGTGTATATTAACGTTCTATTGTATGTACCACATTGATTTCTCTGCACTGGGAGAGCTGTCATTACGGCTCTAGATGTGTTGCCATAAATATTCATCAAGTAATCTGTTATAAAATAAACCATGTTTCAACGACAGTGAGAAGACGTAATATAAAGCAGTGACTCATCCCAGGGCTTTTACATAGGGGCACATACCCACCATCAGGATGGTCAACAAAATTTAGTATACCTCAAGTACACAAAAGGAGAAACGTGAATCAAATTGTGTTTGTGTGCACCCTCTCCCCTGGCAAGAAACTTTTGCATTACAAAGATTTTTTAGTTTGTTAGGCTTTACACCAGGCCTTCTCAACTAGTTTATTAGAAGTGCCAATACGAAAAGAATTTGTAGTTGAAGCGCCACCCTTTATGGTTGACTGTGCTACGAGGGAGAGAAGCGACTGAAGCCCTAACGAGGGTAGCAGGGGCAGAACCCCCTGAAGCTGATGGATTTAGTGCTTTCTAAAGGCCCAAATGGGGGCATTTTCAGCACTATTTCATTCCACATTATAATCAATAATAATTTCATATTGATGTGAAAAAATTAGTACAATTCCTGGGTACAATTACACTGGAGGTATATTCATTTGTAGTTTTGTGTGTGCAATAAACATAGGAAATGTCAAAATAAATTGAAAGTCAAACAAACAAAAACAAGATGTTTCCAGAGATTGGCAATGTTAAAATTGGTATCCCATCGTAAGGTAATTGTTGTACAGACCTTAGGTCTAGATTCGTACAAAATGGTAAAAAAAAGATTCATTCCCCTTTCTTTCTCTTTGTTAAGCAGGCATTTTGGGCTCAAATTTGACAGCAACTTCTTGATTTAGCTGAGTATTTAATTCTAAAAAAATATATTCTTTCTTTCTGTTTTGTTGTTTTGTTGTTGCACCAGTCGCGCGCCACTCCGACTGACCGCAAGCACCACAAGTGGCGTGCGCGCCACCAGTTGAGAAGGCCTGCTTTACACCCTCCCCCTCCCCCTCTCCTTCCCTCCCCCACCCCTGCAAGAGAATGCTTAGAGAGCCTAGGATCCACTGCTGTATAGGAAGTTGTGTAGTATTTTTAACCATTAGCTTGTTAAAGCCATGATCTTCATCTTCTTCTTTCTTGTATCTCCATGGTAACAGAATCCCGGCATGGAGTTGGCTGATGATTATGTTGAGTTTATCCGTGATAACCTGGACGAGATCAGAGAGAAGGTTCATGATGATGAGTTCCTCCAGAACCTGTTTGAGGTAGGTCAATTATTTCTAGCCATTCTCCTTCATATCTCCCATTCTTTTACTCCCCTCTCTTCCTTCCTTATCACCATCCAGGCTCCCTGAAAACCTAACCTTCTTTTCACTTTCTTCTCTTCCTTCCTGTTTTTTCATGTATTTTTGTCTCTCTCTTTCTCTATCTCTTTTTTCTTCTTCTTTCTCCTTCTTCCTTTTTCTTCTTCTTCTTCTTCTTCTTCTTCTTCTTCTTCTTCTTCTTCTTCTTCTCTTTCTTCTTCTTCTTCTTCCTCTTCCTCTTCCTCTTCCGCTTCCGCTTCCTCTTCTCTTATCTTCTCTTCTCTTTCCCTCTCTCTCCCCCTCTCTGTTTCTCATTTGTTCCATTCCTCTTGTCATTATTTCTCTTTTAAATTGAAGAAATGGTAATGATACTGATTGAATACATGTACTTCACCTTTCATATATTTCGTTAATTGATTTTTCTCATCATGTTCGTTACAGGAATGGTACACTTCTAACATGAATCTACTGTGTGACTGGATGTCAGATAGGATGGAGCTACAGCTTCACATATATCAGCTCAATACACTGCTCAGAATTACAGGGGTAAGTACAACTCATTTTCAGAAACATGATGGGGGAGGAGATGCAGAGGCTACAGCTGGGTCAAGGTCAGGATTAGGGTTAGAGTCAGGTGTAGTTAAGGCCACGGTTAGGGCTAGGACTAGATTAGGGTTAGGGTTGATATTTTGCTTGTGTGCTAGGATATTCTTTAGTTATTCCCCAATAGCATGATATCATTTTGATCTTAATTTTTGTAATAATTATTAAACAACATATTTTTGTTGATTTTTTTTTTTTTGTTGATTTTTTGTTTGTTGATTTGTTGTTGATTTTTTTTTTGGTGTGTGTGTGGGCAGGATATTTGAGTTCCACAGTGTCTACTGCAAGGTTGTAAAACTTAGACCTTGGTGGAAAATGCTATCTTGGGTTAGCATTAAGTTTGCTTTACAAAATGGCATGCTGTTGCCACATTCATGGCCATCAAAAAGTGTTTGTTAGCATAGATATATATATGTTTGTCATTCATGTTGTGCAGAAGATTCACAAGAATGTGGAGCTTTACAGTGTCTGCTTCAAGGTCTTAAAGAGCAAGACCCTTTGTGGGAAACGATATCTTGGCATAATCTTTGCATTGCAAAGTGGCAGGATTTAATCATATTTATGGCCTTAAAAAGATGTTTGTAAACATTTGTATCTTTATATTTGTTGTTTGTGTTGAGCAGAAGATGTACAAGGACTTTGAGCTCCATGGTGTCCCCCCCAAGGTCCTGATCAGCAAGACCTACGAAAACGTGAAGCATAGGCTGCAGGTGGAAGAAGCAACGGCATCGGTCACCAACCAGATGGTGATCCACAACGGATCGATGAGCCAAGATGATGAGGATGACGATGACAACTAAACAAAAGCTGATCCTTAGAGTGATGATAACCCCAGAGAGAATTCTCCCCTAGACCCCTTTGTTTCCCCTTCCCCTAGTCCTGTTGGGCAAGGGATCAGACCAGTTTGTTTCTGAGGACACAAGAAATGATCCTACAGGTGATAATGATGACGATGGCTCCTGATGGTGAATCATGTGTAGAACTTTCCCTTTGTTCCCCAATGCTGTTAGACAACAGCAGAAGAGACCTCATTTATAGCTGCCAATGAAGATCAGAGTCCTGAGAATTAATGAACTAGATAGATAGTCCTGTCAGTCAATAACTGAAGAGACCTATAATTTTTGTTGAGATTATAACAAGGTAGGCTTACCCTCTTTCTTATTAAGCAGATGGATAAGGGAATCTCCATGCTGCCAATAGCATTAAAGGTAAAGACCAGTTATGGTCATGCAATTGCATTGTGAAAGAAACGTTGTGGAATCGATCAGAAAAGGTTTATCATCTACCATCTAGCATCTGCAAGGTTCTGGAATCATCTAATTGATAATAAATTTGGCCCATTCTTTGTAAAGTTACAAGCACTATACACAGAAAGATGTATACGGGACTATCCTATATCTCTCACAGACCATGAGAGAAACAAATTTACCAAATATATGAATTACTAGTAGTAGGTGGTTTCCCGGCAAATTTGTTATCATCATGTATTAGCCAAAACATATTTTTTCACATGATTGGTAATGAGAGCTTCCATTTCATTTTTTGAAATTGGGGCGTTTCCAATACTGGTCTTTACCTTTAACAGAATAGCAAAGAATACTGGTGTTCTGGGTTTTGTCCCTTCTCTTCCCTGGTCCATATCCTGAAAGAGGTAAAACGTTTCTCATTCTTGTTACTGATACAGCTACATGTAGCTCTTACGTTGATGTAAGAATGTTTTCAGAACTAGGAGTACAGGATGGGTTACAATATTTAGATAGGACAATTGCCTTGTTTTTCATGGTAGACTTTTTATTATTTTGGTATATTTGCAATGACTTTCAACATTACAAAACTCCTGTTCATTGAGATGATCACTCAAAGTTCAATGAAAAATGGAGAGGGTCCTTCATTGACTCTGTTTGAAGAAGTGCAATTGGCATTATAATAATAATAATGATAATAATAATAATGATAATAATAATAATAATGATTTGAAGTTACTGTAACTTTGCAGACTTCAAATTGTCGCAAGCTAGGTCCAGAGTAGGAAAGACCAAAGAAATGAATAATGAAGAAATAAAGCTCGCATAAACTTTGGAAGAAAATTATATTCAAAGTAACATTTTTGTTCCCTTTAAGTTAGTCAAATACCCAGAAACCTATTCCACAACTCTTTGGATTTTGAAGAAAATTTGAAGATAATCTACAATTTCATTGAAATTTTAATAACTAAACCTCTCTGTCAATTATGTTTGCATGACTGCTGTATGATACCCACAGTGGAAATCGGTAGTGATTCAAAAGTTATGCAGAAATAAATATCTAGTAAAACATGAAGGTGTGGTATCTACGTATTGTAAGTAATGTCAACCAACCCAACTGCAAATCTGTTCAACTTTCCCTTTGAACATTCCCCGGGGACTAAGAGTGTTCTCCATATCTGATGAGGATCACAGAGGATTTAGTTGCCACAATCATTCTAGTCATCCTATACTACATTCCAATCTTATGTAAATAAATCTTCCTAAATGATAACCATTTTCATCATAGGCATGTATAATAGAATGGTCTACATGTTATGATCATGTACCCAGTAAAAATAGTATTTTTCAATTTATATATATGATAGTAAATATATAGTTGGAAATAGTTTGGGATTCATTAATATTGAATGAGTGAGGATAGTATCCAGCCATATATCTTGAGTAGAGTATAAGAACTGTTTGATTTTTGGTTAATTTTTATGTTTGTAATACCTAGTCTATAACAGGAAGATGGTGTTTTTTGTTTGGGTTTTAGCAGTATTGATGCTATGAGTTCAAGTTCTTTATGAAGTAGCATTTATGTTTCCTCACATAGCATCGTGTGATTTTTCGACCATTGTGTAAAGGACATTACCTCCTCCAATGCTGATGAAAGTGTAAAGAGCATTCCTATTAACCAAGTGTCTTATAGGTATGTTGGATTGTTGTTTCATCCATGGCTTGTTCTTAATGTTCCCAGTAATATATTTCTCATCAAATATTATCAGGCTTAGGAGGTTCCTTGTTTTCTATGTTTATATATTCATCCCATCCTCTGAAATACAATTGAATCAAGTTTAAAGGCAAAGTTATGTTTTTCATCTTTTGATTTCAACTTGTATAAAATTGGCTGAAAATTACTTTTGTCTATATTTGGTCTTATTGTACTGTAAATGGTTGTGTTGTGAAAAATTCAACTTTTTGAATTGTTTTGTGGAGCATTAATTTGTAATTGTTGATTGATGGATTCAGAAGGCCACCATGATTATGGTATAAGAAGCAAATGCCCTTTGATTGGGAGTTCTATGACAAACATCAACTCAACTTTTAATTTTGTTGCAGTCATTCTCTCTTACGCAAAATATGGTGTAAAACAGAGCTTTGATTACGGCAGTGGCTGATTATAAAGTTTTTAAGCTAGGCAGATACATTTATGGTCAATGCAACACATACAATGGGCCAAACATTTGAGGTGATCAATTAAGCAATGCAAGTATCATTGAAGTTTCGAGATGCAAAACTAGTGGTTTTTGTTCCTTTCTTATCGTGGGTTTATCATCATTCATTAGAAAGTGAGAGATAATTTTAAAAAGTGAGATGGAAAAATCTAGATTTACCTTCATTGAGTAAATGTCGTGATAAAGGACTTGCTATTATGGTGAAAGAAGATTTTAAATTGGAATTAATACAGACTTAATAATGTGCATTATTGACTTTGGACTTAGTAATTTTAAAACAAAAATAATTCTGAATGTGTAAACCCACAGCAAAAAAATAGATTAGCCTTAATTCTGAATTAAATGAAATTGTTAACTTTTAGAACAAAATTCATGGCTTTCATTTTAGTCCCTGCATCATATATCTTCTGTATACTGTGTTGAAAATATGTATTGAAAATATACCCAAGAACAGAAGAAGTCATTGGTAGACTCACCAGGTTAACTTTTATGCATACCCCGTATATATATATATATGTGTGTAGTAATATAAGGGTTTTCATGCAGCACTGTCATTTCTCTTTTCTTTACAATGTATAATGATATATATATATATATATATATAATATACATATATTACCTGTGGGTGTATATCTTGTCTTATATTGTCATCCTGTAATTGTATTATTTTTATAATGTGTGTTCTGCAAATCTATACTTTGTGTTGAAATGTTGCAGTCTATGAAATATGCAAAGCGTCTTCTCTGGTCATTTTTTTAGTTAGCAATTTTGTACATTCCCAAAGTAAAATAAAAACAAACATCAGTTTTATGTCATTATTTGTATGAATCCAACAAAGTAAAATCTATTATATTGATAATGAAGTGAGTTTATGCAAAATGTATGGTAAAGAGAGAGAAAACTTCTTCATTGCGATTGTCAAGCAATTTTAAATGCTACTTTGATATGTTTTTCGTCAAATTTTCGTCCACATAAGATCCTCAAAGTGTAGTAATTATATGAATCTCGCTGAAGAATTTAAGTTTTTGGTTGATAATGGACAGGAGGATAATGATCCACACTTTTTCAAACTCATCAAGACCATGATTTTCAAATATATGACACCAATGGGTCAAAGGAAACACTCATAAGAATAATCTGCCTAAAAAAGGTTGGCTTGTCACAGATAATTGTTTTTGAGAAATTCATCTCTCGTGAAATCATGACATGAATGACATATGAAGAAATGTTACGATGTGCTGCAACACTTGATGTGATCTAAAATGTACCTAATGTATATACATGTACTAGTTTTGCAATTTTAAAAATTGCTACATGTTGCTAAGAAAGGAGATGGTAGCAGTTGATATTAAAAGTAGAAAATTAAGGTACTTTTGGAAAATATCTGTAATTAGAAATTTAAAGATAGCTTGCCATATTTTATGTCCAGATTGAAAATGAAACACTGACATGAAGGGATGTTGGTTTTCATATACTGAATTATTCTTTATATCTCTTTGTCACATGTCCAATCTTTTCTTCAGTTCCTCTTTCTCACTTGTCTTTTTTATTCTTCTTTTTCTTTTAATCTCTCTCAGTTTCCGCCTTCTTTCCCCCCTTTCTCCTCTTTTTCTCTTATACCTATTCTTTTCTCTCCTTCCCTTTCTTCATCCTCCTCCCCACCCTCTCTCTCTCTCCCTTTCTCTCCCTCTCTCCCCCCTCCCCCCCCCCACACACACACACATCATATTTTCAACAATCTAAAGTAAATATAAGTGTTGCCAAATTGATGAGGCAATGCTGGTTCACATGGAGATGCTATCATCAATGATATTTGAGTTTGATAGTTTGCCACTATTGCCTGTTTTCTAAACCCAACGGTTGGTTAAAGCTGGGTCCATTGTCAAGTTTAATGTACCAAAGCAACAGCTACTACTCTGTCCAATTTGTTTTAATTGAGACATAACTCAAGAAATATGGCATTAAATTCCATGCTCATTAGAATATTGTTCCGGTGATCTTGGAGTAAATTGGTAAAGTTTCATTCTGTTTTGCTCAACACTCTGCTTCAAACATTATGCTAGCCATCATGCATTGAGAGAGGGCCAGTCTTGCTTTTAACTCTTTACCCACTATGGCCAACAATTGGGACGTGCAATGGACTCCTTTAATTGACTTTTGTCACACACACACACATTGTCTATGAAACATTACACCAACCAGTGTGGCAGTCCAAGAATTAGGTCTCGACAAACAAAAAGTTAATGTATAAGAGTAAGCTAAATCTCTTTACTTGTATCAGTTTTTCTGTAGGATAATATGATAATGCAACCTGCATGAAACGGAAAAATATAATGTGTATACTTCATGATATCTGAAGATAACTACAGAGTATATATATTTATCATACGTATATATTGCATTATTTTGGAGGTAGTTTTAATCACTTTACTTTAGCATTGCGCAATCATGAGTTTTTTTAGATTTGTTTGAATGTCAAAAATGCTGTAACATTCCAGATATACATTTTTGTTTCCCTCATCAGAAATTATTGACATATATTAGAAACTAAGATAGTTATAGTTTATTGTTGATACTGTTATTTATTCACTTTTCCAGAGACTTGTTACTATCTTAATGCATACATCGGATTTGTTCCAATATTCCTTTATTATTACTATGACTCAAAAGATTTGTGGACCATGCGATCACTTTTTCCTTGTATATGAATATGTTATGATATATTACAACCATAGTTAAGTCTTTCATTATGTGAACAAATACATCAGATGACGATAATTATATATATTCTTCTTTCTCTGAATTTAGTCGTGGTGAACCTAAATCATCCTCAATAAGTATTGATGTTTCATGTTGCCTCATAATCATGATGTTTCTTTGAAATTAAAAATTGAATTGTTATTGAAATTTTGGAAAACCACCACAAAATATACCAGATGACTTTTCCACTGAAAGACTTACCAATGTCTGCGTATCAACATCTACTTATCCACATCAACTTATCCACGCTATCAAATAACATTATTGAAGTCAAAATTATTTACTGGTATGTATTTTTAGGATTTAATTGATTTAATATGTAATTTAGATTCACAGGAATTACGATATTTGTAAATTAAAGCAAAAAAAAAACTATTAATGTAATTGTAAACACACTATTGTTTGATTTTTACTGCAAGTTAAATGATGCATGCATGAAGGATTCTTGCACTTCCATTATAAAAAAAATATTACATCAATAATTAAGAGGCCCGACCTAAGGAATGAGGATATTTATACAATATTGAATGTCCTTGAGTGGGATACAAGGGTATATCCCATGAGCTGATTGCATATAATATTAATTGTATGATATCTACTAGTACCTCAACTTCCCCATGTCATCATGATGCTTTTTAATTAACTTCAAGATTAAACACAGAGAGTAAAACATTTTTGTCATCACCCAAGCAATATTCAAGGGCTGTGTGCATACATCCATTGTTTTGGCCTTTGTGTATTGAAGAGCTTCCTCACTGGTTTACCCAAACCATGAGATATGGAGAAATACTGCATGGTCATCCAGATATTTTTGCGCAAAGCATGAGATACACTGATTTTTCGGGCCGGTTCAAAAGCCTTCATGCAAATAATAATGTTGTATCTTTCATAAACCTGACAGTTTCACTGTATAAAGTTTAAGTACTTTAAAGGAGAATATGTTGTGAAATTTTATGATAAATATTCCCGTAGCATAATTGAAATGCTGTTTTTCTTGTCTTGTCATAAACCCCCCCTTTTCCACAGATGTAATGTTTTTAAATAATTAATTGTCAGTAAATAGCATTGTAAATTTCATCTGGTGAGTTAAAATCTTGTGATGTTTCCTTTGCTGAAAATCAATCTTTTATCATGAAAATTTGGATCATAAGAATAATAATCATGGAAATTTTGAGAGTTAATGGTAAAATTTGGACCAAAGGCTCTTCTCTTTTTCTCTTGTTTTGATAATTTATCCATACTTAATTGTTATCATGAAGTATTTTAGCTTTCTGCATTTGACATGTCAAAGATATTTTGGTCTTCTGGTTTCATTCCAGGCAATTAGTCAAACTAATGTATCCTATTTTGAGATATAGTATGTATTTATCAGGTCAGTATTAAGGACAAATTAAGAGGGTAGATGACTGATGAAGATAATGATGATGACATAATAAGCTATGTCTCGTATCATTAGACATTACTAACTGTATGCTGAAAGCCAGAAGGGCGTTATCAACTCATATACTTTAACACTGAGTTAACGCCCTTTTGGTTCTTAACAGACAAACTTCTTACTATACCAGTACATGTGACCGGAATTGTTATATTGTATATTCCCCATTGTTTTTATATTGGACTTGTGAAATGTAGACTACTATATACAGAGAGATTTACTGACATCCGTTACCAAATCGCCTTTCTGAAATGTATCTATGTACACATTATGTCTATGCCTAGATGAAGTCTATACTACTATTTGTATCATTAACTATTGGATGGTTGGTAATACTGTGAGGTCTTGCTATTGGGGACAGATTATATGCATTGAACAAGATGTGTAATTTTGTGAAAATTCAACGTTTGACAAATTGTTTAGCTGTCAGTCAGCCTCCATGTTCTTTCCATGCTGTCGCTGTGACCATCAATGGCTCTTGCACTGACTAATGAACAGATGATTTATAGAAGACAATTTAATGTATATGTATATTACTGACAAAACTATTGGAGGATTATGTAAAGCAATGGTATTAAATGTTCCAATAGCTGTCTAATAGGTCTCTTTCTGTGTTATTACCTGTATTCCACAGATGAGGATTTGGCCCATTCAGTACAAAGATATTAAAAAGGACATTATCTTAAAAACATCAGCAGTTTTTGTGTTTTACTTTTGGAGCCGCATTTCGTAT
>BEXV01002075.1:28094-38772 GCA_003118195.1 Hemicentrotus pulcherrimus | reverse complement strand
ATCATGCTCCGAGTCTAGGGGGTAATTCTTGATGGGCCAACGGGTTTTGCTGTGTGCAGATTTGTACTTTCATTAATGGTATTTCCACCAAGTCTGGGGTCAGCGAATTATGGCCTTCTGCACATGAAAACTGACTACCCGCTCCCTTTACAAGAAGATTAAGAAGACGGTCACAATAAGCAAAGAAAGGGATAGAAAACTATTAAGAATCTGATACATATAATCATAAATCATCCATTCCATACGAGAAAGTGAAAGATGTCAAGTGATAAGAATACAAACAATGAGACAGGGCAAGGAGAAGGTGAGAGAAAGAGAGAGAGAGACAGACAGACAGACAGAGAGGGTGGGAGTGGGGAATAAATAGAGTGCAACAAGATATAGAGGGGGATACAAGAAAACATGCAGAAGAAATTCAAGAAAGCAGAGTACTTCAAAAATGTCCCTCCTCTCACAAGAGATAAATCTCCCAAAACATTAAAAAAAAATTGCAGAACATGAATAAGATATCAACTACATGTATACATTGCAAACTGATCACTTTGCTGCAAAATGATGCCTATTTCTTCTAGTCTAAGTACTCCGAAACCAAATCCCCTTTCCAAGGCAGAAGATAAGAGGGATAAGGGTTTACATGATATGCCCATGAGATTCAGATATAAGGCTCACGTTCTGGTCTCCTTCATGATAGTATGTGACGTGTGATTGGACCAACATGCTGGAAGAAATATATTTAAAGGCATCAAAGACATTTTCTTTTTTGAGGTACTTCATGTTCATTTTGGAGCGTAATTTGTCAGGGCTTCAACAGTACACCACATCACAGACACTAATAACATGTAGAGCCATGCTTCTAAGATTTGTAAAGCTGGAAACATTGTTTATAAACAATGCTTTTAAAAGCTTGTTTGAACAATGAGATCCAAAATCATTAAGAGCCAATGATCTTTTTAAGGTGATCCTTTAACTCCTGCAAAATGATATCCTGTATGAAACACACCTGCCCATGGGAGCAATAAGATCAGGCACTTGTGAGAAACGTTGCTATGTCAAGAACACAGGTGCAATGCAAACACACAGGGGTCGGTGTGAGGTCAAGGGGAAGAATAGAGGTCAAAGGTCACATCAGGTGTGCTTGAATGTTGAGATGAATCGGACCCCAGTTCTTATGTCATGACTGTCTAGGGGAAACTAACAGAATTAAAAGGAGTGCAGAAGTATGTGAAGTTTCCTGCTAAATCAGATGATTGGTACGAGGATTGTTTAAATTTATACCGACTGTAACATGAGGAAAAAACAAGACATCTTGATGTTTATGAATAGACTATGAATTAGAAAACAAGGTCAACGTTGTCTATTCCAACAACACGCAACAACAACAACAACAACATATATCGCATTCTCTCTGACTCTCTATCTCTCTCTACTCCTCCCTCATGCAGATGCCATCCTTCTCCTTTTATTACACCTGTTATCTCACTCTCCACCTCCCGTTCTGTCTCTCCATCTCTATCTCCCCATTTTCTTTCCCTCTCTCTCCCCTCCTCTCTCTCTCTATCTCCCTCTCTCTTTCTCTCTCCCTCCATTTATTACAAGGTTACCCATCCTCCACATACAGCATCATCACCTTCTCCTCAGCTCAGATTTCCCGAGGGAAACCCGTCCCAATTTGTAGAGATGATGTTGAGGTAAGCGTTCTCTTCCTCTTCCATCTTCTCTATAGTCTACTCCTCCCCCCCCCCCTTCCCCCACCTTCTGTCTCTGTCTCTTTTTCCATTTTCCATATTTTCTCTCTACTTATATAGAGCATCAACTTCCTGTTCTACCCCTCCTCCTCTGCATCTTCAGGTTTCCATTCCCTATCCTCCATCTCCTCACTCCCACCTCTCTCTCTCTGTCTGTCTGTCTCTCTCTCTCACCATCTCTCTCTCTCTACCTTACTTTCTCTCTCTCTCTCTCTCTCTCTCTCTCTCTCTCTCTCTACCTTTCTAAATCTGTCTACACATAGAGCATCAACTCCTCCTTTGCATCCCCTGGTATCCACTCCCTATCCTTCATCTTCACACCCTCTTCTGTCTCTCTCTCTCTCTCTCTCTCTCTCTCTACCTTTCTAATTGCACACGCATCTATCTTCACCAAACCCTTCTCATTGGTTGACCTTCTCTCCCTTCTCCTCTGTATCTCCTGTCTTTCCTTGCCCCTGTGGATCGTACATACTCTCTCTCTCTCTCTCTCCCTTTCTCTCTTGTTCTCACCATCTCTCTACCTCTCTAATTGCACATGTATCTATCATTACCACTCTCATTGTTTCACCTTCTCTTCTTATCCTCTGCATCTCCTGTCTTTCCTTGCCCCTCTGGATTGAGCACTCTCTCTCTCTCTCTCTCTCTCTCTTTTCTCATCTCTCCTGTCACCATCCCACCATCTTCTGATTTCCCTCGGGACACCCATCCCACGTTGTAGAGATGATGCAGAGGTGTCAAAGTGATGACTGGCGTACTATCGCCATGGTAACCACCGGTAAACTTGATACCTCGCATGTAATAAGTGACCCA
This sequence comes from Hemicentrotus pulcherrimus, assembly GCA_003118195.1. NCBI lineage: Eukaryota > Metazoa > Echinodermata > Echinoidea > Camarodonta > Strongylocentrotidae > Hemicentrotus > Hemicentrotus pulcherrimus. Next base: position 36,217 of record BEXV01002075.1, on the reverse strand, counting down.
GAATGAGCGATATGCGAATATATTAATATCTTCTTTTTCTATTATCATCTTTTATCTTTCCTTTCTACCCCCCCCCCCCTTTCCCTTCTCTCTCTATCTCTCGCACAATATACAATTAAATATGTGTGTAAGTATATTCCTAAATGGTAATAAGAGACATCACATGAGAGATATGTGAATAAATGAATACCTTACTTGTGTATTATTATCTTGTTTCAGTTTTGATCTCTTCTGTTGCCCTCTTTCTCTCTTTCTGTCTCTCTGTCTCTGTCTCTGTCTCTCTCTCTCTCTCTCTTTCTGTCTGTCTGTCTCTCTCTCTATCTCTCAATCTATCTCTTCTATTCCTGTACTATACATGCGTCCTTATTTTCACCTATTTTCTCTGTATCCAAAGATCTTAACCCAATATCCGGATGTCTCCCTGCTACCTCTTATTCCTCCACCTAATTTACAACCACTAATCATAAATGCAGAATTTAATCATTACTTCTACTTTTTTCAGAATAGACTTCTAAATTAATGTAACACCCATGGAATTCAAAGGAAACACAAGGCTGTAGTAAAACATTAATAGTAATATTTCACCGCCAGTCCGCCTGTTGAGTATAAAACACGTTTAGGCCTACTTACAATATATTCTATCACCTGATGAAGTGTAGCAGCGGCACACAAAACGTTGTTGCCTTTTAGATTTCTTGTTGACCATACATTGCAAGACAAACGAATGTCACTATTGATATTATTTTCGAAACAGTAATATTCTTAGTAACTTTGAACAAGACAATAATACCTAAAATACATTCCTAAACAAATGGTAAAGCGATACTATGTTCAACATGAAGTAAGATTGGGAGGCCCATATTAACAATGTCTTTTACTGAAAATTGGTATGAGGCGTTGCACAAGACACTTTGAACATGACGGACAAAGAAAGAGGACAAAATATACAGTTCCTCATAAGTAGAACAGGTGAATATGCATGTTACACCTGTTCTACACATTTCTACATAATAGCAGTGAATGGATGTTCCTCTGTCTACCACAGCAATTGTTGAGGGTAGATTGAGGAACTGTTTATTTTGTCCTCTTTCTTTGTCCGTCATGTTCATAGTGAGAGCATCCAAGCTGGGTATAGTGTATGGCACTACCATCTGTGATACGGATGCATCCATTACTAGAGCGAGTACATGCACCTTACAGGTGATCAATTACTATAAGGCAGTGACGTACTTACGTCTGGGTATGAGAGCCCCCCCCCCCTAAATCATTGAACCCATTCTATGTTATTGATATGAGGTGTTCTTAGAAAAAGAGAAGTATGATGACAATTCTCTATTCTCACTGTGAAGAGAGATGCCTTCAGATATGAGACTCTAGCGCTACCTGATTTCCTTAATTTCTTCTTCTTTCTCCATCTTATTTTCAATCTTCTCAACCTCCCCTTTTCCTTCTCTTTTTTCTTCTTCTCCTCCTCCTCCACTTCTTTTCCTTCTTCATTCTCTTCTCTCTTTTCTTTGTCTGTTCTTCTTCTCCTTTTCCTTCTTTTTCTTTCTTGTTCTTCTCCTCCTCCTCCTCATTTATCTTCTTCTTCTCTTATGTCTTCTTCTTCGTCATATTCTTCTCCTTCTCCACCTTTTCTCAAAAAATAGTAATGTCTTTCTCTTTTAACACCTTTCTGTTCACTTTCAACAGATGCCTGCCTGTGATTTTGTTATGTTGTCCATCTCTCTTTCGTTCTCCCTCTCTCATCCACCACATCTCTGTCAGTCCGTCTTTTCTCTCTCTCTCTCTCTCTCATCCAAACCATCTATGTCTGTCTATAGCTATCTATCTAAAGCCCTCTCTTTCGTCACTGTTTCCTCTCCACTCTCTCCCTGTTTATGCATGTCTCCCTTCCATAGTCTCACGTTCTTTCTCTCTTTTTGTTTCCCTTCCAATCACGTCTTACCCACTCCCCTCCAGATACCTCACGCAGACAAGAATGCCCTTCGGAGGATGACTAAAGATCCTCAAGAAATGCGAGAAATATGAGAAAATAGGCCCCTGTGATTCAGAGAATGTGGCTGCGTTGAGAGACGCTCTCTACATTCACTTCAGCCGTCTGATCATGTTCACTCTGCCCATCTCAAAAATACGCGGACTATAGTGGTTCAGACACAATGAAGAAACAAAATGCAGGAGCAGCAAGGTATTCAGCCCCCCCCCCCTACCCCCCACCCCTCCTTGGCATAAAACATACCATTGATGCTAACCTTGAATTGGTACATATCTATATACCATTGAGGTAGCATCACTCAACAGCCAATCAAAGCAAGGTTTCCATGGAAGTTAACATTAAAGGCAAAGTTATCCTCTAATGTTAAGTTTAATGCAACAGGGCCTTGGGAGGCTAGCTCAATAAAAAATAAAATGGAACTCTGATGAAAATAAACAAGCTAACAAAGAAGAAAAAAATCATAAAATTGTCACAAGAAAATTTAAGTAACATATTTTCTACAGGGCTCGAAAACTAAAGAGAGCAAAGCGGCATGCTTTGTTTTGACATAGTTTCAGTCACTGTAAGAAAAAGAAAAACATTTTTTTTTTTGGAGGGAAATTGCAAGTACAGTACTTAATTTCTCTGAATGCTCTGAATTAGTCTGCTGTAACACCAGCAATTAATACACACACCAATATAAATTGTTAGAACATTTGACAGGTAAATTACTTCAGACATTCACGCGACAAGGTGATAGGTTTCAAATACAGGTATTACTATGAGCTAAACACCATCAAGTGATATCTCTCTCTCAAATTCACCCCCATACTGGAACTTGATAATGAAATAATCAATTCTATTTTCCAGCAAAGTCAAAGTCATATATAATTATGTCATCATCCGGTAGACTAAGTCTTGAATATTTAAAGACATTGCCTTTATTATTTTAATACCAGTAAGTACTTATCTACATCTTTAATACATTTTTCTAGATCTATTATCCTATTGCTGTGTGATATTACTATTGTCATTTAGTGCTTTTGGATTTTAATGTAAATATTGTATTACTTTGGAGAAAAAGACAACATAAGCCTTGAGCTGCATGTCATGTTGTTTTTTAATGAACCAGTTCAAAAGTCTGAAGCAGTGCTCTCTATACAACTGTTGCACATGTGTATCTTACGAGTGTTTCAAAATCCATTTCATCAATATGCACCACCAAGAGAGGGACATTGATTTTTGTCTACCAAATGGTGAGGGGGGAGGGGCATTTCTTACTGTCGTGTTGCTGACAGTCATCGTGAGTCACACCAAGTATTCTCTCCTTCGTTATACGCTGTTAAAGAGCTCATGTCACATTTAATTTGCCTGCCAACCTAAACCAGGTTTAACTCTATGAATTTAATCAATCCATATTTTTATCTCCATGCCCATAATGTAGATGTATACATTTGTTTTCCTTTTTCATTACTCTGTATTCCCCCCCCCCTTTTTCTCTCCCTCTCTCTCTCTCTCTCTCTCTCTTTCTCTCTATCTCTCTGTCCCCCTCTCTCTCTATCTCTCTTTCTCTCTCTCCCTCTGCCTAACAACAAAGCCCTGCATTAGGGGAGGTCCTGCTTAACAGCAATCCACTCTAATAATTTGCTGGTATTAGAACAGTTTAGAACTGATTACCACAATATATTTCCAAATTGCAATCTAATAAATCAACCCATGCATTAATCTTGACCATTAGAACCATTTACAATAATACATTTCAAAATCTTGCGATTGAAGAAAAAACCATAATAATCCCTGCATACAATAAAAACCAGTACAACAGCATACCACCATTCAAAACAGTGTTATATGGCACAACTGGTGCATCATATTAAACTAGTAAATCCACTTACCATAATATGATTTCAAACTGTGTCTTAAAATAATCCTTTGTATTCCTCTCCAACTCACAGACACCACTCCCGCATTCAATACCTCCTCTTGCGAAGCATCTACCGGTCTCAGCCTCTACTCCTCTCAGATAAACTAACCCAGCCCAGCAACCACAGTTCTCTCCAATCTTCAGCTCACAGCACTCTCACTCAGCTCACAACCCCCTCGATCCCTTCACTGCTGCTGCAGTGCACTCCTCGTTACCGGCAGTGGTTAGGAGTGAAGTACCTACGTACGCTCTGTGACACTCTGTAATACTATGATGTTATTACTCCCTATCCTACCAGCTACTTGCTATATTGGCTGAGTGCACAACTATGCGCAGTCTAGCTAGTCTCCTTCCCAGTATGCAGCTGTTTCAACTTCATAGACTTACTTCAGGAGTTTGTTCTCTCCCTCTCTCTCTCTCTCTCTCCCTCTCTCTCTCTCTCTCTCTGTTGTCTGTAAATAGTTGCCCTGTTCATGTCAGGCGAGCAGATGAAACTCATACTCATTATGTAGTCTTATCGCCTTTCTCTTTCTTTGTTTCTTTCTCTATCTCTCTTTAATCGTTCTCCTTTTCTTTTTCTTTATCTTTCTTTTCTCTCTTTTTAATTTCTCTTTCTATCTCATCCTCTTCTTCTCTGTCTGTTTCTTCTCCCCCCCCTCTCTCTCTCTCTCTCTCTCTCGCTCTCTCTATTCCTCTCTCTCTCTCTCTCTCTGACTCTATCTCTCTCTCCCTCTCTCTTTCTTACTTTGGCTCAAAACTATTAGCCTACATGTAAATTTTTATGTCTCCATATTAACTGCTTCGCAATCATATCTTATACCAAACAAATATTAAAATGGGCTAATACACGTATTTATTAATATTGTTTGATAATGTATGGGTCCTAAAGCCTTCACTTCATTAGGTCCGTGGGAAAAGAGCACAGACCGAGACTTGAATCTGCGATCTATATATTTGCTCAATGGGTGAAATGAACCTTGAAATCATGTACAATGTTCAATCATTCTACACAATCATAATGGAGGGAAATACCTCAGAGATCTGCAATGTACACAGAGACACAGATCATGAATCTATTTCTAACATACATTTGCAGAGTCCTGTGTATTTACACTTGTGAAGACATGATAGGCATGAAAGGGACCAGGGGGTGTTTCACAAAAATCCTGAGTTGAACTTATCTCTAAGTTGGACTTTAACAATTATGGAAAGCCGTTGGCATCTTTGAAAGTATTTTTCAAAAATTATTTTTAAAGGCATATAATGTTGATTCAAATCAGTCATATTTTCAATTATCATGGGAAATTTCATGTTCTTGATGTGAAATTAATGAAAAGTCTAAAATACTTGAATTTTAACCTTTGAATATATTTCATTCTAAGGCTACAAGTGGCAGTCCATAATTTTTAAGTCTAACTTAGAGATACGTTCAACTTTAAAAGGATCTTTGTGAAACACCCCCCTGTATACAGACAGAGAAAGAGGGTAAAGTGTGCTATGAACATCAAAATTCAGGACAAGGTTCAGATATTTACATAATATTACAGAGGAAATGCCAGAGAGACTGAACACAGTATACATAAATGCACATAAATTTGTATCTTCTATACCAGGAAGCATATCAGTCCTGTGCAGTACCGGTGCATTTTAAAGGCAGAGGGTCGTGTATATATTACATTTATCAGAGGGATCCATTTTATTTAGTGGATAAAGCAGTCCTGAAACTAGTCCTAGGCCTATTTAAGAGGGCTTACAGGTACTCCTGTACATACACAAAGAGTTAATGTATATAAAAATGTAAGTACAGATTTAGATTTAATAAGTAGCTACAGCTGCCAGCTGTAATACAGTCAAATCTGCTTTAGTGACCACCTGTATACAAAGGCCACATTTGTTGTTTTCCTTTTAAAAGGTTTCTCATTGAATTATGTACCAAAGGAACCTGTCTACAAAGACCACTTTTTTGTTTATATGTTGTTGTTTTTACTGTATATATATTTTCTTTCAATTATTAATAGACAACACTCCATTTGATACAAGTTTAGTAGCTTATATCTGCATGTAGGCCTATATAAACATAAAACACTGTGTACGACATATGAACTATGAAGACACATCTCAGGAGCACTAGAAGCAGGCTGTACAGACAAAAGTAGACATTGAAAATAGAAAGTAATATGTTTCTTCAAGACTCGGGCCAGCTGCATCAAAGTGGAGAAGGAAAAACAGACCGTCAATATAGGAGAAGTGAAATCTCATTTTGGGTGAATTACAACTAATGACATTTATAGAAGGGAAACCAATTTGATTTTTGAGGTTGTGTTTTGTTATAGATCCACTGTCCAGTTATCACTCTCACTAGCTTTAAAAATATAGGCCAGATGGGCTTAGTCTTGGAATGCAGACCTGTAAGGGAAGAGGATGAAAAAGAGATTCTATGATTTGTTTTTATTGTGGAATAATCCAAGGCTTGATTGTCAATGTCTGGTAGAAACAGGGTACCTAGCAAGCAAGCAATACAAGGCTACAAGTTGACTCTAAATTTGTTTTATCTTGTTTTTCTTATGCTTTTTTGATCTGTTCTGATTGTTTTTCTTCAGCAAACTTTTCTGTCATCTTCTACATTCAATGCAGCCTTTTAGACTGTATCCACAAGAATAAACAAAAGAGAAGAGGTGCAGAGATGCAGGAAGATAAATAATAAATATAACAAATAAAATAATAAACAGGAATCAAATAAAAGAAGGAAGGAAATTAATATATTCAAGAGGATGTTTCAAAGGAAAGGGGAAGAAATGCTTCAAAATATGGTCAAATTGCTTATATGCATATGTGCACATGTACAGATAATTCACATAATATGTGCAAATATTCTTTGTGTTGACTGTTGATGCAAGGAAGTAAATTAAGAAGTAAATGTGCCACCCCTATCCCTCACGATAACAAATTATGTATCGCATCATGAGTTTATGAGCTTGAATTTGCTCATTAAAATACACTCTTTGTTCCATTGTGGAGTACATACCAAGTAATCTTTTTTGCAGATACAATGCAATGCTGTCTTAGTTGTTTCTAATAGTTGTTATTTATTGAAGGCATCGTTTAACAATGTTAAATCTGAGATGCATGGCCCTACATGTTATCAGTGTCTGTGATATGGTGTAATACTGAGGCCCTACAAAAATCGCGCTTAAAAATGATCATGAAGTGGCTCAAAAAAGTAAAAAACTTTGAGTGACCAGTTTTACCATACTCATTTTTCCGAATAGCCTGCAGTGTTATAAAAAACCGTTGGGAAAACAAAAAATATTTGGATTCCAAATCCTAAATATCTTGATAATCAGACAGGCGATCGGCATGTCAAAGTCATTGGATTTCTGACTGACCTAACGGTTTATAATTATCATTGCAGCATGGGCTAAATCCAGGATTTTGTTTCAGACTGTGAGGCAAAGTTACAGGATCCCTTTATAGATCCATGATTATCATGGGGTCTGTTCCTAAGACTAAATGAGCCGAAGATATGCTTGATTTTGCTTTCACCTCCCATTGTGACATCATTGAAGAGTATCACATTGTTCCCATAGTAACATCTGTCTCGGTTTATTACATGTGAAGAAAATCAACCCCTTCTGCGAGACGAGGATTCAGAACAATTATCCTAAAGTAACTCTCAAGAGTCAAATTTCACAGCTTTTAAAAGTCTTTGTCTCATTGTTATATTCAAATTTGGATACAGTCATCACAGAGATTCTAGTTGAGAACAAAACACATACCGGTAGCCATTTTACTTCTAATCCTTCATGTAATTATAATGGAACATTAATAGCTTTGGGCAGGATTTCCTGCTTTGGCCCAGAGTTTGAAAGGGGTTCAAAATCCATTCCTTTGCTCTTGTTCCTCCCAAAATTTGATATTATCTTTTTCTTCCTTCTTGTTAGGATTGCGCTTCCAAACTGGAATGTACTTCATCAAACGGTAGAGAAAAAATAACTGTTGGTAAGAGGCTGGTAACCATGGTAACCAGAAAATGTGCCACAAAAATCTAACATGAAAACCATGTGCTTTACTGTTCTCCATCTTTTAAGTACATGTACATTGAAAGGTGTAGCCGGCACTTAAAGGTAAAGACCAGTATTGGAAACGCCCCAATTTCAAAAAAATGAAATGGAAGCTCTCATTACCAATCATGTGAAAGAATATGTTTTGACTAATACATGATGA
>BEXV01002075.1:6257-23317 GCA_003118195.1 Hemicentrotus pulcherrimus | reverse complement strand
AATTTCTTATCATTTTGATGATTCCAGAACCTTGCAATACACACAAATTCTTATGTGCTAGATGATCAACCTTTTCTGGTCGATTCCACACCGTTTCTTTCACAATGCAATCGCATGACTAGAACTCAACTTCATCTTTAAGTCCAACTTAGAGATAAGTTCAACTTATAGGATCTTTGTGAAGTACACCCCCCAGATGACATACATAGTTAGACGTGACAAGAGACTTTCATCCATGCAGGATTATCATTCTCTATCACCACAAAGGCATTGACTGTGAAAGTAGCCTAGGTGACAGATCACATCCTTGGGGAAATCACAGGCCTTGTACACTATCAGTAATTCAGTATCACCACTGGAGTCAAGCTACCCTACATGTATCCAATAGACATATATTCCAGATAATTTCATTTGCACAAATTTTCCATTACTGTCATTCATTTACATAGTATAAAGTTAAGCTTCTTCATAGGATTCAGACTTTTGGTAATTTTATACCACACAATAATACTTGTACTGATAAAACACAAAAAATAATGTGTTTTAAAGCGCAATTTTCTGACAAAAATGTCACCCAAGGCGCTACTATATCACTGCAACAAACAAAACTTAATGCAATGTAGTCTATACATGTCCTTTCCAAGTTTAAGGTATTGATTACCATGCAATGTATGATGAATGTATACATGTACATGTATAGCTCTGAGCAGGGATATGAGAGTTAACAGAAACTACAATGGATTAAAGTCTAACGCTTAACTGCCACGCTTTTTGATAGTCCAATCAAGCTCACTAATTTCAAGTTGCTTCCAGGAAAATGTTTGCTGATTGGAGAGTATGAAGTGGAGCCTGGTAAACAAAGTACAAGATTCAAGTCCATAGGTCTATTACGGTATCCTTGGATTGAGTATTTTATGAATTATTCTTTGTCTCATTCTTTTCAGGCTGTTTCAGTTTCAGACACGTGTATGGTTGCCTCTTGAACCTGCTTGGGCCCCATTTCACAAAACATGTAATCCGTGCATGACAAATGACAGTTTTTGTTATACGCTAGTGAATTCCTTGCTTCTGATTAGTTATCAGCAGATTTGTCACTGGTTTTTTTTCCATTTGTCATTAGAAAAAGGCTTTGTGAAACAGGTCCCTGTTCTTCTGGAGTCCCAGGCTCTAGTTTGAAACTTAAACGAGGAACCTGTTTCACAAAACCTTCTATCAATGACAAGTGACAAAATTCGGTGACTAATCTGCTGATAACCAATCAGAAGCAAGGATTTCATTAGCTTATAACAAAAACTGTCATTGTGAAATTTGTCACTGATGACAAGTTTTGTGAAATGGGGCCCTGGGCTTGACACTAACAGGTGCCCGGGACATGAAACCTGAACCGGACCCCCATGACAACCCGTTTTGAACACCAATACAATTAGATTAATCTTGCCCTGGAAACAGTTAAATAATCTTAAAACCTTTGGTATATATCTATCCCATGATATTAAACTACACAGCAAGATTATTTCTGTGGCATATACAATGAATTGAATGTAATCGTTGTGGCATATAATGAGTTAAACATAATCGCTGTGGCATACAATGAGTTAAATGTAATCGTTGTGGCATATACATTGTGTATGAGGTAAGGCATGTAATGTGGGCTGAAAGGCCGCACTATTCATATGTCAAAGTCAATAACACTTCACTATAAGTAACCATTCATATCAGACTCATTGTGCAAACTGTTTCCATGTCTACAATAACACAAAGTCACTGATCACACACGCACATTCATAGCAAGTTTCTTTAACAAATTTTTTATGTCTTACAGTATATTACCTTGGTCACACTATTGCAAGAAATATCACTTAGCTGGCAACGCGAATTGAAATTATAAACATGTGCATTGTCTTTGCACAGACTGAGATGATGATTCGATTCTGTTTGCAAGATAATCTATAAACGGGGCCTGTTCATGGAAATAATTGATAGCTTTATCTCGGTAAATGCTGCATGATGCAAAGATAATCTGGGTTCGTTCGTTCGTTCGTTTGTTCGTGTCTCGTTAGATCAAGATAGTTATGTAAAGTTCCTTAACTAAAATTTTATTAACTTAAATCAAGTTCTTCCGTCGGTCGATTGCTGCAATGGCCGTTTTATTAACAAGGGCCGGGTCTTAATCTGGGTAATTGGTATTCATACAAACATGATTTATTGAAATAATGGTTTCTAAGATATATAGAAAGATACTTTAATACTGTGACGTTTCATTTGTTTTATCCCATAACAAGAAATTTCCATTCTGTTCCTCTTTTTTTTAGGGGGAGGGTGGAAAAGGGGCCTCCTTACCATGAACTTCATTTTAAATCATGTATTTTCCTCATGCCCTACATTTTCTCAAATTTCTCATTTATCGTCTTACCTATGAGAACTGTGTGATCCCTGTATTGTGGCTATGGCAATGAGAGAATTCAGAAGTCAACCGATTAATACATTGCCTACATGAAATGGATGATTCTGTATTAAACCAATGGGAAATAGAGACTGCAGTAGTCAAAGAGTTAACAGGCTGCCTACATGGCACAAGTGATCCCTGCGTTAAGCCTATGGTAATTAGAGAACCCAGTAGTCAATGGCTTAAGCCTCCTCTCACTTATGCTACAATTGATTAGAGATCAATTATCTCCAACCCACTGCATAATTTATGTCTGCCAACTCTTCTGCACGGCTAGCTGTCACATGTAATTAATTTTTTTAATAGAAGCCCCATACAATGGCAGCTCATCATATTCTCAACTATGTGCAGCCGCTAATTTGCATTGCAGAAGTCGTGTAGTGATAATAGTCTATTGGTTAATGAATTGCCAGTAATACCAGATACTGGAAATGTATACCCCTTAATTTATTTCAAAAGAACTGTGTGTACACTTTCGAGAGTAAATCAAATTAGGCTTGATTCATTGTTTTGGGTTTTGTTCAGGTTTCATGTCCTGCTTTGGCAGTTATGAGCCATGACCTGGGTGGTGTTTCACAAAGATCCTAAGTTGAACTTAACTCTAAGTTGGACTTAAACATTATGAAAAGCCGTAGCATCTCTGAAAATATTTTGTAAAAGTTCTTTTAAAAGGCATAAAATGTTGATTTAAATCATTCATATTTTCTATTATCATGGGAGATTTCCTGTTCTTGCTGTGGAATTTATGAAAAGTCTAAAATACTTGTTTTTTCACTCTTTAATATATTTAAATTTAAGGCTACAAATGGCTCTCCATAATTTTTAAGTCACACTTAGAGTTAAGTTCGACTTAGGATCTTTGTGAAACACCCCCCTGGACTACTCGTATTTATTATGAGTCTGTGACTGCGCAATTCTTTTTCTATGTTCCTTTATTGAAATTTGAAGATAAAGAGAAACCAAATCCCAACAAATAACAAAAATAAACAAATAAATCTGTTTGAAGGAAATTTTAAATTGTTATCTTTCCAGTCCATCTTTTTAAATTGTAAAAGAATATTTTAGAAGGTAGCAGGATATGTTAAATGCATTTATGGTGAATAAAATTGAGTTCTGGTCATGTGACTGAATTGTAAATTAAAGTAAGAAACTGTTCAGAAGTTAATGAAAAAATTGATATCCAAGGACATTGTTTATGATTATGATTGCAGTACGAGTTAAATCCAGGATTTTGTTTCAGAATCTGAGGCAATATGCTTCCCCTTCAGTTTAAAAGGGGATACCCCAAAGTGTTTATCCCCTGCCCCTAAATCTACCAACGATCCTCCATTCTTGGTTGACCTTGCTCTGTATGCTGGAGATACTTAATGAGCCCACATGGTGAGTAGCTGACTCTATCCTCATGAATTATCTGTTCTAATGAGTAAGTATTGATCCACGGCCCTTATGCCGATGATGTGATGAAAACCCAAGTTGTGTTAAGTACCCCCTTAACCGAACAGAATATAATCCATGTGTATGAAGGCTGGCATACACAGTGTACATTAGGCAGACTGTAAAATCAATCAGCAATTCAATAATTATATCTGGATTCATATTGGGCTTAATAGAAATACCCTCTTTAAAGCGCTTTCCAGATATTATTAACAAAGTCATCGGATTCATTTACGCACAATGTGCCCATTTCCACTCCCTGGGGAGTATTCCTACCATATGGTCAACGTTAGGGCATATGGCAATTACTAACACAAAACTAACAGGTCCCCATTTTTCTCCTGGGTATGGAGTGGCAAATGTATTTAAATACCCCCACTCACACCAACAAGACCAACAGACTTAACATTAAGAACGACAAAAATGAAATTGATTAATTGATACAAAATCTAAACTAGTTAGCTGAGTAATAAAGCATATTTTTTGGGACTACAGTTCACTCCATTCTCCCATATACAGTCATCATTGTTGCTAGCAACAGTGATCTAACTTAGATATGGACACACTGATGTGTTTTGCTTATCTACATGTACATGTATATCTTTACCTGTTTGGACAATTACACTGCACTCTATAAATGTTTACATTTGTTAATCTATATTATCCATACAGATTCACACTCTTTCTCTGTCTTTGTCGTTGTCTGTCTCATGGTCTGTCGGTCTATTTCTCCTTCACACACACCATCTTACAATGAGCTATTTCTAATAACTTTCTCAAATCCTTTTTTTCTGAAAATGGTTGTCACTCTCTTTCTCCCAAAGCTCTGTAATTCCCCCCATCTTTATGTTTTTTCACTCTCCATCTCCCTCTCTCTCCTTCTTCCCCTCCCATATTTCTGATCTCTCTCACCTTCTCTCTCTCTCTATCTCTCTCCCTCTTTTTTTCTCTCTCCTGAACTCTTAAACTCTGTCTGTTAATGTCCTTGCTTCCAAGCTTCTTCAATCGCATACACACTCTATGGCTGTATAGTGTAGGCCTTCTCTACAGACGTGAGCACATAACTTAACGACATGTACTACAGTGAGTACATGTACATGCCTCACATTTCGCATCAGACTTCAAACTTCCCAACTTGACCTCGCTATCCTATCTCTCGCTTTGCTTGGGGGTAGAAGCATGACCATGATCTCGTCCGAACCACCACTTACTAAATTATGAGAGTCAACCGTGAAGGAAAGTGGCTGTGTAAACACACTCTTTAAATCAAACACTACCAGATTATATTTACAGCTCTGTTCACATTTTAACTGTAAAGGAATTCACATACTGGTATATTAAACTGTTAGGCAAAAATTGGGTAGATATGTGTAAACACTCACCAAACCTATTTTGGTCAGGATTACATGTAACTGTGGGTTATAACTTTTATTTAGGGATGGGAGCATGGCCATGAGTTCGTCCGAACCACCACTCACCACATTATAAGAGTCAACCATAATGGAAAGTGGCTGTGTAAACACACTTCACAGATCAAACACTACCAGATTATTATGGCTCAATTCTCACTCCCAATGTAACAAACTCATGACAAAAAATAAACTAGTGACTATTTTTTTTCTTTCTCTCTGTCTCTCCCAAAGTAACAAACTCATGAACAAAAATAAACTAGTGACTATTTTTTTTTTCTCTCTGTCTATCTCTATCTCTCCCTCTCTCTCTCTCTCTCTCTCTCTCTCTCTCTTTCTCTCTATCTTTCTCTTTCTCTTTCTCTATCTCTCTCTCTGTCTTTCTCTTTCTCTCTCTCTCTCTTTCTCTTATTTCCTCCCTCTCCTCTCTCCCTCTCTCTCACTCTCTTAAAAATACAACCATAATGTAAGTGGGCATACACTCAAGTACAACCATTGATCCTCTCCCATTTCATACTCCAATGACCTAAAATAGGCTCTCCCAAGACAATACATTTTCTCTACTCAAATACTAATAGAACACCCAAGAAACTCTCATCAGCAGTTTGTATATAATCTTCCATTTCCATCACACATCTCAGTATTTTCCATCGGAACACGAACGGTATTTGCCTCTTATTCTAAGGCTCTGCTGAGGCACCTTTAAGATGTCCTAGATCAAATGTCAACACAGATACCATGTGGAAGTCTCTGAGCAATATCTCGCATGGGAATTACACATTTATACCCTGTTCACACGACAAGAAATCTATTTAAAACGTAACTAGTTTAAAAAAAAAGAAGTATCACCAAGCAGATATATTTTTCTAACTTCCTTTTCAGTACCATTCAGGTTGGTCTCCCCAAATATGAGAAGCATTTGTGGGGTTGGTGATAAAGGGGGAAAGAGGATTAAAAAAAAGCTTTGTTCTCCAGTTCTGCAGAGCACATGTTTTAATATCTGACCGCTGGCCAATCACAAGTGCGCTCAAGCTAATCCCCACCCATTTATACAATTTTCATACAATACAATGTTCGGTTTTGAGCACCATTCTGTATCAAATTTTTAATCGAAATGATGCTCAAACGTATATTTCGTTGTACAACGTTTCTTCCCATGATGTTCAGACTAGGCAAAAAGTTATTCTTATTGCATAGCTGCATGTGGTTAAATCTGGTAGGCTGAACGCAGCTTTAGAGCTGTCAACCTAATTAACCCTCTTCTTACCACAAAACCCACATGCACCACTGACTTAAAGAAACCCTCTGCTTTAATGTGGTGCTGATGAGGTTAAATAAATGCTCTGGAAAATTGCAGAATAATGCATTTTCTAACCCAACTTTAACCACAAATGTCACAAATGTCATTGAAGTACTGACTGATGGTCCAGAGAAAGTTAAACAAATGTTCTGCAAACTAGAGTAGAGAACAAAGCTTTTTTTTTTCAACCCTCTCTTCATCCTTATCCTAGCAAACACCAATCATTTTTTGAATAAAGTTCTACATGTACCTAAATGGAGCTGAAAAGGAGATGGAAAATGCTTCAGAAAATCAGCTGCATGATGCTTTCCTTTTTGCTAACCCTTTCCTCACCATAAACCCTACCAAATACCATTGATTTTATAGGACTCCTAGATGAATGGCAATGATGGAGTTAAAAATTGAATGCTCTGGACATTCTGAAATTGCAGAATAATGCATTTTGCTAAACAACTTGGAAGTTGGAGATGGGTACCTCAGAGAACATAAACAAGCATTTTGATGTATTTTGAAGCTGTTACAGGGTCATTTGTCTGGAAAGCAATGGCTTTTTATACTTGATCTTATAATGACATTTGAGGTTCAGTGCCTCCAATGTATGCCTACATACAGTATAGCACTGGGAAATGCAAGTGCTGACAGGCAGGTGTTTTGAAAAACAATAAGATATAATCCGATGTCCAAGCATATTTCATCGCAATTGTCAAAAGCTAAGCGAAAATATTCGTCATATGAAGGTCGATCTTGATGTCTCCAATATCCCTCCCTCGATCTTGCCCTTACGTTTATGTACGTACATCTTTCCCTATTTCTCCCTCCATTAATCCTGTACTAGACATGATTTTCACTTTGTCTTGCCTTGCCACACATCAAACCTTCTCTCTTTCGTTCTCTCTTTCATCAAACCTTCTCCCTTCCCTTGCCTCTTACTCTCCCTGAGTATTGATTATTCAAATGTTTCCAGTTTCAAATGTCACATCAAAACTATTATTTACAACTGACAAATTACACAATCGTACCATTGATAACAATATACATACGAAACACTAGGATTAGACTTGATCAAATATTACTGTTAGTAAATATGGAACACTTAAAAGTCTTAAACCCATATATATTTACCAATGCTAGGTTAAGTCTGTATTCAATCCAGTCTTCCAGGAGTATTTCACGGTTACAGCTCATTCGCAAGAACATCTTGACAGGGAAAGAAGCGTCCGGATTGCGAATAAAAAAGTGTCCGGAAAAAAAAAGATTTTGTTTTATTAATGTTACTCAAGATAGTCGAGACTACCACAATATATGTATCCTTTACGGGAATCCACTGCACATGAATATATTCCTTAGTAGTGAGCAAAGTAATGTAGTTCATTTAACTGTAGATTCAGGTCTACAATCACATAGACAAGTCCCTCAGATAGGACGGTAAACCATAGGTCCTCATTGATGGTGGACAGTTTTTCGCTGCTGGTGAACATAACAAAATTCCATGGTACAGAAGATAGATTTAATATAAAAATAGATAGTATTCCAATTCCAAAGTATTGTTACAACTTGGTTCCTGATCAATCACCTTTGAAGCAATCCAGGGTCAAACATTCGCAGGATACAGGTCCATGCAAGTCCACGAGATCTCCTTGTAGAACAGTTACCACATTTCGAACACCGGGAAGTTCTCATGAGTTCCAATTATAGTGCATGATCAGCTTGTATTACTATGGTATCCAAAGTTCTTTGGTCTTCCAGTGACCCTTTTCACAAAGCCTTTTTTCAATGACAATTGACAAATATCAGTGACAAATCTGTTGATAACCAATCAGAATCAAGGATTTCAGTGGCTTATAACAAAAACTGTCATTTGTCACTGATGACAAGTTTTGTGAAACACCCCCCAGGAGTCAATACAATGTGCTCTACGGCAAAATCAGAAACATGCTCTTATGCAGGTCTCTATCACGTCCAAGTAGGTCACGCTCCTTGGGGTGAGCTTAAAATCAAGTATCAAGATTGCCTGAGAATACCAAACCAGGGTGAAAGGCATAGGCCTAGTACTGACCGTCGTGTCCAACTTATAAAAAGAGCTTTAGAGCACTTCACCAAGTAAAAAAAAAAATATAGCACAGAGGAACCTTGAGAAATGCTTTGAGTCAAGGACGAGTCTATCAAGTAGCAATCAAAACCCAAAATAGCTGACCAACTGTTCAACGGCCACTGCAAAAGTCCATTCAGGTCTTAGGAGAGGGGAGGGAAAGGGGTAAAGCTACGTGTGGCTAACGTGATGACAGCTGTGTTTCCTTCCTCTGGTTTTGACCGAATCCAGAGGTGAAAATGAGAGAAAGTTTTGGTGCTGATTCCCCAGACCACCACTGGTCAACTTGACCGTGTTCCACTCCCAACTTCTGGCCGCCGGAACTAAAGTGAACTATCCTGTTACCATCTGATGATAATCACAAAGTGAGAGAGGAGGGATGCAGCACTCCCCAAAGAGGGGCCAGGTGACAACAACAACAAAATGGCTGAATCGCTTGAAGACGTGGATGGACCCGTCAAAGCGATTAGTGGATCCAGACTTTAAGTGCGAGAAACTGGTCCCACAGCCTTGGTTTCTCATTGGTCCATTTCAGACTAGGAATGGTTCGAGATTTAGAGGAAAAAATGGCATTCCTACTGAATTTCAATGTAGGGTTCACTCTTCCAGATGGTAATCAAAGATGTATAGACTCTGAGACGATAGAATCGGTCCCAAAAGAGAGATTTGGAGTATTATCAACACTGTTCTGTACTGACAACTATCATGGCATTGAACTTCTGTGATATCCAAGCCCTGTTCACATTTTAAAATGGCTACAAACAAAAGAGATGTAAACGTGGGAACCGTTTGAAAAACCCCTTTTTTCAATGACAAATAACAAATATCAGTGACAAATCTGCTGATGACCAATCATTAATTGTTCGACGGTTAAAAC
Organism: Hemicentrotus pulcherrimus; assembly: GCA_003118195.1. Taxonomy (NCBI): domain Eukaryota; kingdom Metazoa; phylum Echinodermata; class Echinoidea; order Camarodonta; family Strongylocentrotidae; genus Hemicentrotus; species Hemicentrotus pulcherrimus. The sequence goes on along the minus strand of BEXV01002075.1, from coordinate 13,762 downwards.
AACTTGGTGTAATAGGGCGATTGATGCACAAAACCTACAAAAGAGCTTTCAAAAAATGTAAAAAGGGCCGGTTAATAAATCCTAGCTGAATACACTGTCATGTGTTAAATTGCTGAATACAAGTTCTGCAAAGTCATTTTGCTTGAAGGTAGCCCTAAAAAAAAACAAATGGTATTTGTTGCCCTGGTTGACTACACAGGAAATAATCTGGAATACAATCAATTTGGAGTACACTTCTCTAATGAGACCCTAAACTCCTGTAAAAGTTTTTATATTTTATTCAGAAAGACATCGCTGATATCAGCATCTGAAACTTCACAAAAATTCTTTATGGTATCAGCATGGAGATGTTTTCAACAAAATGCTTTTCTAAATCAGACCTTTTCTGATAATTTTCAAGGAATTACTCAATTCATCATGCGCAGCAAAGCCGAAAAAGTGTGAACATTCCCACCAACACAAATGTCCTTCTTCACACTCCTAGACCAGGAGTGTTCAGACAAGAATAGTGACTGCTCGTTTGAAGTTGTATAGGTCGGATCGTAACATGGCCTTCTGTCACTGGCACTGTAACCAACCTAGAAAAGTTGAAGATAATGTGTTTAACAGAGAAAGGAAGTGTCGGTGTATATGAGCACAAGATTCACGTCTAAAATGTCTAAATTGCTAACAGGATAATACAAACAAGGGGATGCTTCAAGAAGCAGATTCATTTTTCAGGTACAGAGATAATGTCTGAAGCGATAGAAGAAAGTATAGTTGTTCACATGCACAAATTCAAGCCAAATCTGCCCAAATTAGGCTAAGGCAAGATGTCAACAAAGCGATGCCTGAAGAATATACACTCTTTGTCAATTACAGAGAGAATGTCAGTGACAGAATTGTATACAGTGTGTATTTGTACACAAGTATAAAAAAATTGAGACGAGAAATGGCAACAATCACATTTCAACAAGCGATCTTTTGAGTTGGATTCAAGCCCAAACTCAAGCCTAAATTGGCAATGACAGGATGTCAACAAGATGGCTTTAATAATCCAGGCGCATTGTGGGCGATTTGAGTTTGTTCCTTGTGTATTCCGGAACCCCCTTGCAACATTAAACCTTTGTTGGAACTGAAATAAGGAGAATGAATTCAGTTTTTACCAGTATTGACTCCGCAACATTAGGAGGCCCAATACAATGTTTTATAGTTTGTTCTTTCTTTGTTTCTTTCTTTCTATCTCTACATTTTGAGGAATCTCTCAATTTCTGCAGCATCACTGTGCTAATATAGAATTACAATGTGAACGGTGATGAATCCAATTTTGAAAGCACACTTTAAGTATAACAGCTTAAACAAAGGAACATTGAAGCAAAAGTAACACATGGGCACTGGATACGATCCATATCCAGGGGAAAACTCTAGGAAGAGTTCCAAATCTGATCACTGTAAAATCTGACATTGCCTCAATAGAACTGAACTAGTTTTTACACTGAGGTGCAATAAATAATTTAGAGTGTAGAGCTAAAAAAAAACATGTAATGCCGCTCCAAAGAACCTTAGAAAAGGGTTTTGAGAATGAGACTTTGTATAACAGTTATCCAAAAATGAGCTCCTGACAACACCAAAATGATCTTGACAAACATGAACACAGAATATTGAACTTCAGGAAATCCTAATAGTTCCAGGTAACTTCTGAAAGAATTCTAACAAAAATGAGGATAGGAATCATGGAGATCCCAAGAAAACAGGAATCGCTCTACAATCCATCAAGAGCTTCAGAGACAACAGAGGTAGTCTTTACAGCATTCAGTGGAGCAACTGCAATTGTTAACACTGGTCACTTACTGACATTACTTAGCCTCATAGATGCTAGGTCAGGGTTCAAGTCTTTGTAGCTCCATTAACCTCTCTCTGGCTTCTTTAATGAGTGCCCCTGCTGTTAATTGGACAAATGATTGCTTGAGTTCATGTACAGCCCAAACAGGAGATCTCTAATGGTTTACACAGGTAATACACAATATATCAAATTGGCTGCACAGTCCATGAAGAGTATCTCCTATTGGTTATCCTGCCAATGTGCAATATCTCCTACTGGTAATACAGTCAAACAAAATATCTTGAATATGTTTTCCAGTCCAAACTCCAAAGAGAATATCCTCAATGGTTTATGCAGTCCAAACAGATCATCTCCAATATGTTATCCAGTCAGTAATGAATATCTTCAATAAATGCAGTTCATCTTTTAAGAACATATATTATCCTATGGGATTGCAATACGAATTATGGAATGCTCGACCTTAATAATGTATAATCAATGAAAAGTCTTATCAAAGAGATAAATGCTTAGTGCTTTCAACGGTGTAGCGATATTGGGAGAGTGTTCCAAAGTTTTTGGTTTCAGCATGCCAGTGTTCCGTCACCATATGTCTTTGTTGCCAATAAGAGAGATGGTAAAATGTGAAGATCAATTGATGAAGATGACCGTAGAATCCTTAGTGGGTTGTAATGTTAGGTACGAACATAATCCACAGACTATACGTATGGCTTCCCTTATAAACAAAAACAAGCAACAGTTGTCCCCAAGTACTTCAAAGTTTGGCATAAGTGTAAACGAACCAATAGCTCTTGCAATTATTAACACATTACCTTTCAAAAGTACGAGCATAATCCATAGACCACACAAAAGGCTTCCCTTAAAAAGAAAAACAAGCAGTTGTTCATGAGTTTTCCTAAAGTTTTGCAGAGTTTGCAAAAGTGTATACAAACCAATAGGTCTTGTGGTTCCTAACATTTTACCTTTCAGAATCTGTGCATGGCTCCTCTAAGCTAACGGAAGAATTCAGTTGTCAGCTGCACACTAGCAAACCATACTGACATCTGTGCCAGAATAAATATGAATCAAATCTGGCCCCAGTGAGAGACCACCTCATTCAATAGCCCCCTAGACCAATCTTTGTTCGGTCGACAACTCGTCAGAAAGCAACAATATTGTGACAAAGACAGAAACAGTGTCATCCTTGATACAACAGACATTGAGGAAGACATATTGTCCATGGTGTCATGTTCCATACAACTTCCAACGCCTCACTTGGCCAAAACGGAAACCACATTAAAGGCCTCGTTTAACAATGCCAAATCTGAGATGCATGGCCCTACGTGTTATCAGTGTCTGTGATATGGTGTGATAGTGAAGCCCTAAAAAATTGCCCTTCAAAATGATCATGAAGTGCCTCATAAATGTGTAAATATTTGGGCCACCGGTTTTACCATACTCCTTTTCCCCAATAGACTTTAGTCTTATAAAAAACTGTTAGGAAAACGAATGTATAAATTTATATTTCCACTTAATCAGACAGACGATTGGCTTGTAACAGTTACAGGGTTCCTGACTGACCTAAATGTTTATAATTATGATTGTAGCATGAGCTAAATCCAGGATTTTGTTTCAGAATCTGAGGCAAAGTTACCCAATCCCTTTAAAGGGAGTCTTCAATGTGGTTAAAGAAAGGGAGGTGTCATGGTCTAGTGGACGCATCACCAGACTGTGGATCTCATGGTTCGCGGTTCGAGTCCTGCAACTGCACTAAAGCCCTTTGGCAAGATATTCATCTGCATCTGTCTCTCTCCACCCAGGTGATGTAAATGGGTACCCAGTAGGAAGAAATTCTTAAATGCAAGAGTGCCTTATCAGGGTTATCATAGTACAATACTTATAAACATATGTTACTACTGCAATAATTAACTCCCTATTTAAAGGGATCGTTTAACAATGCTAAATCGGAGATACACGGCCTTATACATGTTATCAGTGTCTGTGATATGGTGTAATATTGAAGCCCTAAAAAAAACGCGCTTCAAAATGATCCAAAAGTGCCTCAAAAAAGTAAAAATCTTTGAGTGACCGGTTTTACCATACTCGTTTTTCCCAATAGACTGTAGTGTTAAGAAAACCGTCAGGCGAACGGTTTTTTAAATTTGGAATTTCAATCATAAATATCTTGATAATCGGACAGGCGATCGGCATGTAAAAGTCATGGGGTTTCTGACTGACCTAAAGGTATATAATTATCATTGCATCATGAGCTAAATCCACAATTTTTATTCAGAATCTGAGACAAAGTTACCGGATCCCTTTAAGAGATGTCTCAAATGATCATGGATTACAAGCAGTTGTCTTGTAATCAGGAAATGACAGGTTTGAAACAAAGTTGATGCCCTAGTGCCCTTTGGTAAGGCATTTAATCTCAATAACAAGTCCCTCAGAGAGGATGTACACCGGTCGGTCCCGTGGTTGCTCACTTTATACAAACATACATATGCTTTCTTACCAGTCAGGTAAAAAACCATCAATTATCAATAACAGATTATTGATTTTACGGAGCTATTTAGGTTTAATTTGTTTTATTAAATTCTATTTCATCTCGGCATGTCCAATAACAAAGTCCATCTCCAATCAGCAAAAAAACAGCACTCTTTATTCATGTACTCATATCAAGAATCATTGACTTTACCAGTAATGTTTCATTGTTCTTACTTGTGGTTTTTTTTGGTTGTGTATTGTTTGAGTTAGCTGGTGCGATTTGTTTTAGTCTTTTCTAGATTTCTAGGTTATCTCAACATGTCTAATATGTCTATCTGATTCTTCCATTAGAAAAGAAAACTAGTCTGAATCCCAACCATACACACACCAACATCAATAATCATTGGCATTATGTGTTTTGTTAACTGTTCTTGTCTGTGATGGTTTTGCTTTGTGATTTCTATTGTACTTGTTGGGTGGTTTAAATTGTTCATGTATCCCATTTCATCTCATGTCTATCATACAAGGATGTATACTTCTCCAATCAGCAAACTACACCACTCTGAATTTCTGAAACGTAATCCTGCATCCCGAATCATATTCATCGGCATATGACTGAAACTTTGTATTGTTCTTGTAGGTGGTCGTTTTGTTTTGATTTTGTGTTGAATCAGTTAGCTGGTTTTGATTTGTTTCAGTCGGCTGGTCTTGATTTGTTTCCATTCATTCTATTTCATCTGGACATGTCCTATTTATCCGACTCTTTAATCAGAGAAACTAAATCAGTCGGTAACCCATCCAAGCACCCCGATCAATAATCATTTGCATTAACATATTTCTCTTTTTGTTGTTCTTATTGGTGATAGTTCTTCTTTTCTCTCTTTTCAGTTGGCTGGTTGAATTCATTCTTTTCGTTTCATTCCATTTCATCTGGACATGTCCCAGTTTGTCTATTTATCCCATTCTCTAATCAGGAAACTAAATCAGTGGGTAACCCATCCACGCACCCACGTCCAGAACCATTGATTTCTTCTACTGTCCACCCTGACGGGTCACCTAACACCGCAAGTGACCGTCCGATCGATACAAGCCAATTTTTGTCGGAGGCCCGTACGTACGCCATCTGTCACCTAGAAATACCAAAGGACAGATGATCTGGTCTCGCTAGAGATTGGACCTTACTTTCTGTTTGTGTGGTAGTTAGACTGAGGTGAGAAAGTATGAAAATATGTGAGAGAAAAGATTTATAGAGGTAAATGTATAAATAAGAAGAGAGAAGTAGAATATACAACCATATATCAGGATCATAACTATTTAAAGAGTGTTATATGATGTAAAATGGTTACAGACCCCTACAAGCAAAATGGAGGAAAGCAAAATATGTATTTAAAAGTACAAATGAAGTTCATTAGCCGGAAGAGGGAGGGAGAGGGAGAGAGGGAGAGGGAGAGAGGGAGAGATAGAAAAAAGAGATTGTGAAAGAGATAGGGGGGGGGCTCAATAAAAACAACAGAGGGATAGAAATATAATATTGACCTACTTTGACTATTTTTTTTAATAAATATGATTACAATAGCTACTAGCCCATATCTACTTTTCAAAATCTTTTCACAGGCTAGATTTGTTTTAAAAGATACCCATTACAAAAAAATGAGAGGGTAGGACGAGACACTAAATTGGATTTTTTTTAATCTGCATGTATTCATCAACGAGTTCCCAGAATCCCAATCAATAGTACCCACTTACCATTACAAGCACGGCAGTATAGACTTAACATTTGCATCGACGCAGGAACCAATTAGGCAAGAGTGTACACCATTATTAGCTACATGAATGTATTAAAGGGCAACCCTCAGCGTCTTCTTCTCTCTCACCCTCTCTCAACCTCTCTCTCCCGTCTCCCTTTAATACTGTCTGTCTCACTCCCTCTCTGTCTCTCTCTCTCTCTCTCTCTCCCTTACTCCCTCACTGTCTCTCTCCCTATCTGTCTCTCTTTCCCTCTATGTCTCTCTCCCTCTTCGTCTCTCTCTCTCCCTCTACATCATTCTCCCTCTCTGTCTCTCTCTCCCTCTACATCATTCTCCCTCTCTGTCTCTCTGTCTCTCTGTCTCTCCCTGTCTCGCCCTCTCTCTCTGTCTCGCCCTCTCTCTCCCTCTCTTGATATTGATATTTTGGACATAAGTATAATTGAAGCACTATCAAAGGATAAGACCACTCCCATGTTAAGTTGGCTAGAATATGAAAAAAAATGGCAGAAAAATCCTTGACAGTTTGAGGAATCTGACTAAATGTGAGAGATAATCAGAGATTAATCTTTTGTAATTGATACAAAAATATCAAGAATGTTAAAGACAAAAGTGTCTATAGAGGCCTAAAGCAGGCAGCTTTCTCTACTTGGCAATGGTATACTTATTACACATAACCTACAAAATACGAGCTGAGAGTGAGAGCCAGAGGTTGTTAACAGTAGTACCATGAAAAAGTACATATATGTATATGTAGTCAGTGTGTTGAAATGGAGTGGTCAAAACAGAATTACTACCTTTAAACAAAAACATAATGTATCTTTGTTCACCTGCATAACAAACACACAGCAATACACATCAGCTACATGTACATGTACATGCATGTGCGTAAAAGCCATCTTCATCAGATCCCCTCCCAACCCTCAACCACAATACAGGCCTCTATACACTTTTGTCCAGCTTCATGTCCAGTCAACGTCCAGAATCAATAGGAAATGGTCAAGAGAGAGAGATGGCATCAATTACAGACTGACCATGGCAATAGTACACTGGCCTGGATATAATGAAGAACAGCAATAAATGGCTTTATCAGGATCTATTAATTTGAAGTCTATTGGACCTACATGTGTATACATGTCATATGTTGGTCAAATCCATTGTAAGGCAATATGTTGTAGGTTCTCTGTCATTTGATGATAATTAGGCTCTAGAGGTGGATTTTTTCAATTTTGGTTTTTCGTCTGGTTTGCCGGTAATTGCTACGAACCACCGGAATATGAGAAAAATCTCAAATATCAGTCGCAGTACAAATGCATCTAAATATGTTCTCAATTTCAAGGTTATCTTGAAGTTAAGAATTATGTTAGTATTTGATATATTTACCACATATGCTTACCACAGTATGCTGTTTACTTGAGCAAAGGTAATGTACACTTAAAGATAAACTCCAGTTCTGGTAAAAAAAAAAAAAAAAT
>BEXV01002074.1:59718-71404 GCA_003118195.1 Hemicentrotus pulcherrimus | reverse complement strand
CCCCCCCCCCCCCACCCCGCTAAAAAAAAATCAAAAGAGGGCCGCAAGAATAACATTGAACAAGACATATGACACACCGTCGGCTGATTTGTTCACAAGTAATAAATGGATTACACTAGACAAGCGGTTTGAGTTAAGTCGCGTTATGATGATATATAAATACGTTCATAACTTAGCACCTTCTTACCTTCAGGTAGGCTTAATCAATTCTAATGATGTACATGAGCATCATGCAAGGCAAATAGTCAGTGGATGTTTACGTGTGCCTAGATTTCACACTGATTGTTAAAAGTGTAGCCCAATTGTTGCTTCCATATTTGGATGGAATAAGCTAGATAATTAGTTGAGAACGGCTTCCTCTGTCAATTCATTTAAGGGATTGTTTAAACAAAGTTGTAATTTGTGAATGGCTCTGCCGTACATACACTACGTGCATGTTCTGTAATAATTACATGACTAAGTTCACATAATTGTGACTTAATTATATTTTCCTATTTTAATTTTTCTAGGTTAATGATATATGTTTATTTTGCAAACGAGTATTACTTTTTTGTAACTGTTCTGTATAAATGTTAAAAACGATGTAAATATGTTCATTCAGGGCCCCATGGAAGACCGCTACTTGTTGGTGAATGGGTTACCCTGTCAAAAGATTAGAAATAAATAAATAAATAAACGTATACAATTGAAGTGCGATTGCACTTTGTATATAGTACTTAGATCTATCTTCAGTGAAAGTGCGTTGCACTTTTATAGTGTAGATAGTACAATAGTGCAAATATTTTTTCTTCTCCCATCAATGATGGGCGAACTATCTATCATTACATGATTTACTTTTCACCAATTGTAGGGCAAGATCCTTAGTATGTTGACTATAATAACTTATATCCGGTTTAACCTTTGGGAACTTGTCCTATAACTGTACAACAAATCTCTTATAAGTAATATCCATTTTCCTTCATTGTATGACGACCAAATGTTCTTTGGTTCTCCATTTCACCTTTAAAAGTGGATAAAGCATCGGCATTGCAATAGATTGTTTTGTTCAAAGAAACTTAGGTTTTCTTTTATTTTTTTAAAGCACATTTTCTGCAATATTTTCGATTTTGTTATACTTTTCTTAAAGCCCATCTGTACTAGTGTACAGGTGGGATAAGACCACCTGCCAGGTCACTGATAAGTAGTTATCTCATTAAATCAGCTCTGAATTAACATAATAAGAAGAGGACCATGGGGGACCAATGGTCACCGATTGTGATTTGCAGTGGAGTGGGACTTTTATTAATTATCTGAGAACAGTTAAATCGTCTCATATCAGTTTGTAGTAAATTGTCTTTAAACATATCTTATAATCATGTCGTACTTAACTTTGAAATTAAAGTAATATGTAGTTCTGGGACTGAAAGTCAGTGTTGATGCAATTTGTCTTCGTGATAGACCATGTATACACCTTAACCTATCGATGAGCTTATACATTCACCTGTTACATGTATTTGAATAGTTCGAATGAGAATTGCAGATCGCTAATTGCATATGTTAGTTGTCAAAGTTGTTTTTGGACTCAGACTGTTGAAACAAAATTATTTGTAACACATTAATGAAATAATCAGCTATGAGGCACTTTAAAACAGACGTATGTAATTAAATTTGACTATACTACAAAATTCAATTCTGGCAAGTTTTTAAAGTTGTAATAACACTTTAATGTACGGAATTGCAGAATAGAATAAGGTTGCCCTTTAAAATGTTTAATTGCCAGGCCACGTAACCAGTTGCCATGGTCATAAGTCACAATGACCGAGTACTTTGCTGTTGAAAATAAATACAATAATAGAATGTTGTGTTACTGAAGAATATTTACAAATATTGGTATGTTAAAGTAATTGCGTTCATACCTACAATAAAATGTATAATAATAGACTATTGTATATCCTTAAATCATACCTTTGACACTCTTTGGTAAGAGTTTTCAATAAAATTAGATTATAAGATTAGCAACTCAAAGTCTCTTAGATAGTTGCCAAAAATGAAATATAAATAAGTAGAATTGACAAGATATTTTAAGCATCACCGCTAGTAAGTGTCTTATTTAAAGAGTCTAATTGTCCTGCTCTCTTCAACTCTCGAGGGAAAAAATGAAAATATACACATGTGCACTTGGTTTTTCTACTTCAATGGAAACCAAGCATAACTATTATTGTTTTATCTAAATGGATATGCTGTTATTATTAAACCTTTTATAAATAACAACTTTGAAAAATAAATACCAAAGAAACAGGCAGCTCAGATAATCTTATTGTAAACAAGAGTCTGTTATAGGAAATTTCTTCTTAAGAAAGTTTCATGGTTTTCTGTAAATGGGTGTAGACCAGTTCTTATATATTTCTTATGTGTTTTTGGTTTGTTAGGTTGTTTTTTTAGTTGTATGGGGGTAAAAATAAGCGCCCATACATAACTAAATTTTCAATCTCTCTACTTCTGAAAGCAGTCGAATAGGTTCACCTATTATTCAATGCACAAACAACTCATGTAACAAAAACCTATTACAAACTCAACCAAAAGTCTCCATAAATTATAATGATCCCTCAAAATGGGTGTAGACCAAATCTCATATGTTTCCTATGTGGTTGTTTGGTTGTTTGATTTGTTGGTTTTATAAACACTGTCGGGTAGAAATATTCACCCATTACATAATTACAATATGTTCTCGCAAAATATACAAATTCGAATTAGAAATAAAAACAAATTAAAAGAAATACAATTGATCTGCAAACCATTGGCTAATTCAAGGACTCACTTGTCCGTACTTAAAGCTTAACTTGAGTTTTGGTAACAAAATCTGATCAAACGAAACTTACACTGAGTACAAGAATACAAATAAATGTCCTTTACCAAACAATTTTAGTAGCAAATGTATACTGGCCTTGAAATGAGCATAGAAAGATAAGGAAATCAAGGTTAGTAGCCCCGACACCATTCGTGTAGTCCAATATACATATTTCTGTGTACAGTGCTTGTAACTTTAGCAAGACTGGGTAAAATGTATTATGATTTGTATAACTCCGGAACCTTGCAGTACACACCAATACTTACTTGCTACATGACCTACTTTTTCTGATCAATTCCACACCTTTTCGTTAACAATGCAAGCGCACGACCAGAACTCAACTTTATCTTTAAGATATAGTAATAACATATAAAGTCATATTACATGTATGCAAAATAAATGTTTAAATGCAACCGTCTGTCGTACAGGGTATAAATGTAAGCAGAAATACACCAAATGACGACAAAATATGCATTTTTAAGCACAACTGATGATAAAAAAGTACAAACAAATATGAATTTCTGAAATACAAAGAGAGCATTAAGCGCCACCTGCACATTACAATGCAATTAGGTTTTGGATTTTACCAACTCAGCTCATGCTGCAATGATAATTATACACCTTTAGGTCAGTCAGGAACCCCTTGACTTTCACAAGCCGATCGCCTGTTTGATTATCAAGATAATTATGATTGGAATTACAAATGTTGAAAACCGTTTACCAAACGGTTGGGGTTGGGGAAACACGAGTATGGTAAAACCGGTTACTCAAAGATTTTTACTTTTTTGAGGCACTACATTTCGAAGCGTAATTTTGTTTAGGACTTCAATATTACACCTACAAACACTGATAACAAGTAAGGCCGTGTATCTCAGATTTAACATTGTTTAACGATCCCATTAACTCAGTAAAGGATATGACCCAATGAACGTTTAGCTCCAATCAGACTACATTTTGACAGAAACCAGGTTGATACTGTAAATCATTCCATTATTTGGGAATATATACGTGACATCCCATGCTGTCATGCTGGGGCAGGCATTTCGAAAGTTTTAACCATTTTGATAATATGTGAAATGATAAGACATACAGAGTAATACATCACATAATAAAGTATTTTAAGAACAATTTGTAGGACTGAATGGACTACAAATTATGCATGACATACAATTACAAGAGTAAAGTGGTCAACTGGAATACAAATTAGCACAGATGATCAATTAATGTTGTTCAATGTTTCCTTTATATAAGTGCCACATAGAAAATTCAACATATTTGTATCAGCTAGAACCATCATCAATAATACTGTAAAAGTCAATATCTATTTTCCCCTTCAGATATTTTTAAGGACAACAAGGACGCATACATTTTTGTTCCGCGATAATTAAAACAGATGCATATGTTTGAATGTTTTGCCGGCTAATTCCTGACTCTACACCAATTTCTGCAAAGTCCCACAAAAAAAGAACCACCTTACAAAAAGAACGTGCAAAATATAAGAATTCCAATCCTCAAATCCTCGTCCATTGAGATTTTGAGCATGGGGGCTATACGATGCTGCCGGGCTACGACACGATGGTGGCTTGTGCTTGGGCGTCACTCAAAAAAATCACAAAGTTTTCATGTCACTAACGTTTCTGTGTTGACTTCATTGGTATCGTCATCAGTGCCACAACATACTGGTGGCTTGCATCCTAATGTCACTCAACATTCATGAAGGTTCATTTTTACGATTGTATCTGCTTTTACTGCATCGGTATCGTCTCCATGTACAATGGTGCCACTTCCAAGAGGATCCCAAGCAATCGGATGACCGTAAGTTGAATTTGGATGTCATTGACAATTTACAAAGGTTTCAAATGTGTATTTTTAGGTGTCGTCATCACAAATGTTTCCCCCAAAAATGTCAATCCCCATCATGTGAGGATTGGAGAGCAACGGTTATACAATGGTACCCGGCCACGAAACGGTAATGAATTGCGCCCTCTGTAGGATGTTCTTGAGTAACGTAACGGCGTAACATATCACCCAAGTAGACATAGTTGTCGTACTCTCTGTCTTATATAGCACCCCCTTCCTCTACAATAAATTAACTCTCTCTCTCTCTCTCTCAACCATTCTGCCATCTCTGTCCTACCTCTCTTCTCTCTCACCCTCTATTTCTCTCTTCTTAAGCGTCCCTTTGTCTATAATAAATGTTCTTTCTCTCCACTGTTCTGTCAACTCCCTTCCCTCTCTCTCTCTGTCCCTCTCTCCCTTTCTCTCTTCTGAAAGACCCTTTTCTCTTAAATACATATCATTTCTCTTTACCGTTCTTTAATCTCCCTCTCTCTCTCTCTCCCCCCGTTCTAACCCTCTGAAGCTCCCCGTTTTCTATAATAGAGGACCTCTCTTTTTCTCTTTCTCTCTCTCTCTCTCTCTCTCTTCCTTCCTCTCTTAGGAAGTACCCATTCCTCTGTAATAATGATCCTTCTATCTAGTTCTGTCATCTTTTTTCTCATTCACCCTCTCTCCCTTTAAAGATGAAGTTGAGTTCTGGTCATGCGATTGCATTGTGAAAGAAAGGGTGTGGAATCGACCAGAAAAGGTTGCAATCTAGCATATAAGAATTTGTGTGTATTGCAAGGTTCTGGAATCATCAAAATGATAAGAAATCTGGTAAAGTTACAAACACTGTACACAGAAAGATGTATATGGGACTACACGAACACGTGGCGAAAAAAACCTCCCCCCCCAGTTTTACGATAAACATGAGATATTTAGAATATGCAGGCATTTGAAGAGCCATGCTTTTCACGGAACATGTCTTATCTGATGTACTTCCACACTTGCATAATAACAAATGATAAAGTTCACGAATTATTTTTCACCTCTTCCCAGAACTCAACCTTCTCTTTAACGCCTCTTTCCATATAATAAATTATTTTTATATCCACCATTCTGTGATCTCTCTCTTCTCTTTCTCTTCTGAATCACCCCTCTTTATCTCTCTCTCTCTCTCTCTGTCTTTCTGTCTCTCTCTTTCTCGATTCCCCCCTCTCTCTCGTCTGAAGTACCAATTTTTCTATAATAAACTATCTGTCTCTCAATCATTCTGTTATCTCTCATTTTCTATTTCTCTCTTCATCTCACACACTCTGTCTTTTCTTAAACACCATTTTCTCAATAATAGATGATCTTTCTCTCTTCTGAACCACCTCTTTTCTATAATAAATTATCGCTGTCTCCACCGTCTAGTCACGTATCTTACTTTTTCGCCCTCTCTCTCTCTCTCTCTCCTTTCTCTCTGTCCCTCCTCCTCTCTTTTTCTCTTCTGAACACCCCTTTCTCTATAATAAATTATATTTCTCTAAACCCTTCTGTGATCTCTCTTTCTCTCATTAAACACTATTTTCTCTATGAAGAATAATCGTTCTCTCCCCTGAACCACCTCTTTATTTATAATAGAAATCAAATGCTATATCAATTCATACTTCATATTAGATACACTTTATTTTCCTTTTTGTTTGCAAATATTTAACATAGTCCTTTATTAATAGCATAATTAGCAAAATTAAACAAAATGTTTGCCGAATAATTTCATTATCTAACTTGCCTATTTCATAACCGAATACTCAATTCTCCTCATTTATATTAATATATATTTCAAACAAATTAAACATCGAACGTGTTAACATCTTCCAACACACAATTATCTATTTACACTTTATCATCATATTCCGTGATATATTTCAACTGTATTAGAATCTTCACATACATAAGCATTTTTTATTTTCCATTTTGATATTTTGACGGTAAAAACATATGCAAAAGTTTCGAATAAATTGTTTGATTCTGTTTTCTCGTATAGCATCGGATTTAAATATTTATATCTGGGGTTTTCTGCAGAAAGAACAAATAAACTCTTAAGCATTCATATCTAACATATACTCTACGTAATGATTTTCAATCCTTTATTAATAACATATTTAGCAAAATTAGACAAACAGTTTGCCGAATAATATAATTATCTAATTTGCCTATTTCATAACCGAATAATCAAGTCTTCTCATTTATGTTAATATATATTTCAAACAAATTAAACATCGAACGTATTAACATCTTCCAAAACACAAGTATCTATTTACACACTCTCATCATATTCCGTGATATATTTCAACGGTATTACAATCTTCACATACATAAGCCTTTTTTTTTTTTCCATTTTGATATGTTGACCGTAAAAACATATGCAAAAGTTTCAAATAAATTGTTTGATTCTGTTTTCTCGTATAGTATCGGATTTAAATATTTATATCTGGGGTTTTATGCAGAAAGAACAAATATAACTCTTAAGCATTCATATCTAACATATACTCTACGTAATGGTTTTCAATCACAGAGCTCGTAATACGTGTGTATCAAACAGCAAGATTAAACATATATGTAAACCATAACATACAAAACAGCACACGTTTGAATGTTTCAAAAATTGATATTAACTCGGACAAGTAGCCTACATTCTCATTGTCGTATACAAATAGCGTTCATGCCCTTTAATGTTATACATCTCGTTTATTATTTAAACTCAAACTAATAAGACTTCGTAAATTGTTTTATTGAAAAAGTTTTGATTCGCATGCTTGATTTCTAACTCTATGAAAACTAAAGCTTGTTTAATAACGATTGATGCTTTTATTCGATTTTGCACGAAATAGAATTAACTTTTGTTTTTATTTGAATTGTCATTTCACGGGACTTGGCTGAAAACCTAATTAAAGACACAATTTTAACGATTTAAGAATTCATATGGAAATCCCAATATGGATTATAGGCTGTCGCCTTATTGGTCATTGAAAGAATATATGAACATTCTGTACCGTTAAAATTCAAACTTTTAATCTTTAATGTATGATTGTTTTCAACACTTCTTTAAAGGTCCTATGACCGACCCACTTGTCGGCCAAAAAATGAAATTTAGAACTTCTTTTAAAAAATGGGGGTTGAAAATGTCTTAATGTGGGAAAATACAACTACTAGTTGTTGAATCGACTCTAGTGCTATGTGCGAAAAAGTTATAATAGTCTTATTTCGGACCATTGTACCGAATAGTTGTACGTTTTGTGCTGCACTGTGAAGTGTCTGACAGTGAAGTCTAGCGGGTTTCCTTGCATGATAAGAATATTAGGACACTACTAACGTTAACATTTCACAGATAGGACATACATGAAATATTCACTATTCCTGCCAAGTTCTACACAATTTTATGTTGGCCGCAAAAGGATATAGTATATTTAATGTATTATGAGACAGTAGTAGTAGTAGTATTTATTTCCGTATAAAAAAAACATAATAAAAATGCATGAGATACGGTGGATAACCCATATTCAGCTTACCCGGCATGGGAAAGCTGGTCACCCATGGGGTCCGGAACAATTACATAAACAAAACAGAACATTAATACATATCTGAACAACAATAAATGCATTTTGAAGGAGAAAAAAAAAGTACAAACTAAAGAAAAATAAACATTTCATAAACAAAACAAGTAATCATAACAAGACAGTGATGATTGTACAGACTGTAAAGGGAAACTGGAAATGAGACTTTAAGTACCAAAATTAACCTTTTTATAACTGCAAATAGTTTTTGTTTGGCTATTTGACAGTATTTTAGCATTATTAAGCTAATACAGCAAATTAAATGATACACCATCTCTTGACAATTAAACACCGAATTCATTTGTGCTTCCAATTGTTATGGCTTTTATACTGGTATTACTGGAGAGCAGGGCTGCTGCGCGAATATGGTTTATAACACAGCATACCTTCAACGATCTTTGTATTCTTCTAAATTATGATATATAGTGCCCTATTTATAACAAATAAATCATGCATACCTTTCTTTTGAAGAGATAACTAAATTCGATGATGGACGGTTAAAGGAAAAAAAAATATTGTATTGGCGTCATTCTTTTCGTTAGGTTTTGATGTCATGAAACACATAACGTAGAAATAATTTCTTGTAAACAAACCTTGGTCCGATTAATATTCTTTCGTTGTCTTTGAAGAGATGTTTGATAACAAATAAAAGAATAATCTTTGATTCATATCATTTTGAAATATTAACCTTAATTTTTTTATGGGCATTTATCGAGCAATCATATCAGTTGTCCAGTAATCCGTTAACAGCGATCAACAGCTTTTTACGTCTGCAGCTAGGACAAAGCCTGTCATTCTAAAACGTGCTTGTATGAAGTAACTAATGATTTAGCACCCCACAAGTTCCTAACAATTGTAATTTTTAGAATGTAAATGTAGCCAAAAGTGTCAATTCATTAATCATATTTTGGGTTATAAGTGTTGAATAAGTGATAAGTGTTGGTAACTCTTCTCATTTATTAAATATCCTTTATCAAAGTTTAGCCGAAAATGGTTGATAAAGAGTAGGGAAAAAGACTGTATTCGTGTTAATATTTACCTAGTATAGTTGGATTTCTTTAAGGACAAGTCCTGTAGGTTGATTTGAAATAAGTTTGACTTTGATGATAACAATTTTCAGAGCACATAAACAAGGTTACTCAAATATTGACTGCTTTCAAGAGCACGGTTACAAATATTGCCTACAGCGATCCCGTAACAGTACAGTGAAACAAACGAATGATGTACAGAAAAAACGAGTTAATGAAAGCACGGTCATATCTCAGAGACGCCGTCCTTCCGTTGGTCGACAGCAGCATTGTTGGCTCGTTGTACAGATGTACCTGTTGTCCCCTCTCGATTTCTCTTCCCCTCTTCTCTTGGTCTGTATCCGGGCATCTTCGGGATAAAACCGCGTTCGATACACGAATAAGCCATGTCGATCACAGACTTGTCCTTACCAATTGGGTCATCGACGAGTACTGGTCTACCCTAAACAGGAGAGAACATGTTGAAGAGACAACCGAAATTACAGACAAGATATCATCGATATCGATTTTGAAGTAACTACGTGTTTGATATAAGCTTCATCAAGAACTGTAATGCTGTATAATTATGGAATTATATTTTCAATTCTGCCCCACTCCTTTTCATAAGAGCCTGCGGAAACATCTGGATGTAACTTGATAAAATATTCCTCTTGAGGAGCTAATCCTTTATCATATCTTACCAACATTTGTATTTCTACTCAGATTTTCGTTTGCCTTTAAAAACCAGGGTCGCGATTTAATTCATTAACCAGGACATTTTTTGAATACATCAGGGTAGTGCCGTCGCAAGGAGGCCAGGGACTGCCTCGACTTTGTTTAAACTGAAAAGAAGACTTCTACCCCCCCCCCCCCTTCCACATCGCCTTGCCTTGTTCTCGATGGGCACAATGGGGTAAAGTGGTACGTGGGAAATTCGGTATACCTCATCCAACATAAAAAGTCATCAAATTGTTATTATTGTTTATTGTTAAACAGTAACATTTTTAGATATAACAGTTTTAAAAGTAAGTATACCTGTTCGTTAATTTCTTCACTATTTTGAGCAAACTGGGAAGCTTTGTTCCAATGAACCCCATTTGTTCGTAATATTATAAATGTGAATTTGACCAGTATAATCCATACAACTAGTATGTATTACAAGAAAATATGTAAATCTTAAATGAGCAGTTTTTAACCTAATACAAGCCATTTTCTTTTCAACAGATGCTTTAGAAATTTCAGACAAACCTGTTTGTAAGAAAAAAAAATGTGATTGAGATTTATTGCTACTGCTAAAAAAAAGTTGACATGTGAAAGGTAAACACTAACAATGATGCAGTACATATCACTTGATTAAGTGGCTTTTGTGGAGTAAAAAAACACATTTTTAAAAAATTAATAAGCCATTCTAAATATAGGGGATTTTAATAAAATGCTTTCCCAGTTGTCCATGAATTTCAAAAAAATGTAAGACAATATCAAAAAGTTATGAAAATTTGTGTACAACGCAGCATTTTCAAAACATGTAATACAATTGGTGCGAATTAAGCCTTTTACTCGGCGCCTGAACATTTCATGTCAAGCTCTCAAAACAACTTCAATTCTTGATACAAAGAGGTTCACACTAAGACACTCATTACTGTGTTCTGCGATCATGTGTGAGGGTCAATGGCCTTAGTTTTACGTTTTTATTTTGCTATATGTCTTTTAACTCTACACGAGACATGTAGAGTTGCATTGCTTACCCTTTGCACGCTTGATTTAGTTTCTTTAGCGTACAAGTCGCATAGACACTGGCTCATGCTGTCCCAGCGAAATGACCACGAGGAAAAGTCGTAACCTGGATAGAGTTATATAATGAATAATTGGATTGGTTTAGATGCTTGCATATTATATAGTTGCAATATAAAGGTATGAAGTTATCCAAAGCATGCTTTAAACTTGCTAATTTATTGCAATCGAGAATATCTGCATTGTGGTAAAATTGATGTATGACATCTTTCTATGGGTATGGTAAAGAAGGACCAGGTTGTACCTTAGATGTCAGCAATGTGACTTTGGTTATAATAAGCTTATCAATAGGAAGCCAGTCTAATTTCTTGGGGTGCAATGGATTGAGTAACCAAGAGGCAGAAGCGTGTGCCAGGTTGCACCCACTCCCTTCCAAATTATTATTTTTTTCAAGTCACCCTCAATAAAGATAACATTTCAGAGAATATAAGAGTGGTAATCAAATTAATAACATGCTAAATGTTATTTCTGACATTTGCCTGCAATGTAGGCCTACTCAGGGGCGTCACTAGACTTTTATCAGTGGGGGTGTAGAGGCCACCGATTACCGACAAAACTAGCCACCAATTCTCGACAAAATTAAATGTCACAATGTCTACAAATTTAATCCTATTAATCCCAGTGGCGGGGGGGGGGGGGGG
>BEXV01002074.1:47170-59347 GCA_003118195.1 Hemicentrotus pulcherrimus | reverse complement strand
GGGAGGGGGGGGGGTTATGGTCATTTTTTAGGTCAGCCATTGGCATAATTTTTTTTAATTTTTAAGTTTAGGAGCTTCATCTCTGTCACACTCTCCCATACGTATGTATATATATATATATATATATATATATATATATTTAAATCTAAACACTCAACATGCATAGGCAAATTTAGTTGCATTTGAGGTTCTGTAGTTTTTATTGGGAATAGGTTACGTGTAGCAAAAGCAAAATCCTACACATTGCATGGTAATTCCAACAATACCATTAACGTGACAGTCTCTACCGTTAGCGTTTGATCACTGGGACACAGGGGCAGTAGGAAAAATATCCTGATTTGGCACAATAATGACACATTTAGACAAAGAAGGAAATTCATCTAAGCTTAAAAACACAATATGATTATTAGTTGACAACATTTTTTTGAACGTTGGATATGTAACTTGCAGTTGGAAATTTGCAGGTGTTAAATCTAATCAAACACATTACCCTGGCCTTTGAATTTCCCTCCCAGGATGCCTGCCATGTCCTTCAAGCTCAGACGCTGTGGGCTGACGCCGTCACTTACATGTATGTCTGAAATATATAAACACATTCATACACATTAATGTAATGTATGTTTAAAGGTATAGACAATTTTTGGAAACGCCCCATCTCAAAAAATGAAATGGAAGCTTTTATTACCAATCATGTGAAATAATATGTTTTGACTAATACGTGATGATACAAATTTAGCCGTGAAACCGCCTACTAATTGATATATTTGGTAAATTATCATATTGACCTGGCCTGGATAGATATCGCAAATGCATTTCAACATTGCACGATTGGCCAGTTATTTCTGTTTCTGATTTTTCCAGGACAAACTGGTTTAAAAGGCATTTCAAACCTTTCAAATTCTGCTTGGAGTCCCTGGTATGGTACGATAAATATTTAATGATGAAGTATGTTTTAGGTGTTTCGACAACGTTTTCCTCCGACCTTTGGTTATGATTTATATTCGAAAAATATTTCTAAGCAGGTCACGGCCTGGGTAAGTTACGTGACTAGGTAACATCTGTATTGGTGATTATCTATCAATTCGACGCAGTGAGTCTTAGAAGAGCACCCCCAGTTTCCGTCCATGAGCTATGGTAAAGAAAATGTAAGTCATAGGTCCATGGAACAGCCTATAGTCATGTATGTTAACATATTTTCAGGGCAGAGTGGACAAACAAGTTTTCCTTGTGAGTTATAATCATAGTAATCAAGTTTTATAGAAGGCGTTCCATAAAATTGGTAACCCTCCCCCTCTTTCTTTGTTTGTTCTCTCTCTATCTCTCTCTCTCTCTTTAAAAATGTATAATTTCTGCAAATTAAATACATATTGACGGACGTACAAAGGAGAGGAGGATTATTGTTAACCGTTCGTCTCCGTTCGAATGCGTTTCTTTTCCGTTTCTCGTTTAAAGGGTGTATCAAATCTGACTGACATGAGCGCTATACAAGAACCCACTATTATTAGGTGGTCTGTCGATGACAGATCACCTATTGATTTTGTTAGAATTTTCTTTCTTTATTAGGTGGTCTGTCGATGACAGATCACCTATTGATTTTGTTAGAATTTTCTTTATTCTTTATTCTTTATTAATAGATGGTCTGTCGATGACAGATCACCTATTGATTTTGCTAGAATTTTCTTTCTTTATTTTTAGAATTTTCTTTCTTTATTTTTTTGTTTATCTTTATTCATTAGGTGGTCTGTGGATGACAGATCACCTTTGGATTTTGCTAGAATTTTCTTTCTTTCTTTATTCTTTCTTTATTCTTTATTCATTATCAGGTGGGCTGTATAACGTACAGACCACCTTATAATTTCGTTAGAATTGCCTTTATTATCAGGTGGGCTGTATCTAATACAGATCACCTTATATATTTGTAAAAATCGCCTTTATTTATTATTTATTATTTATTTATCAGGTGGGCTGTATAACGTACAGACCACCTTATAATTTCGTTAGAATTGCCTTTATTTATTATTAAATATTTTTCTTATTTCTAACCACTTTTTTATGGACAAGATAACTTGAAAATAGCTGGATCAAATGCCTTGAAATTTGGCACACATATGTACAGGCATATATACAAAGCTCAATAACGTTTTTAACATTGACCTTCACTGATGACGTCATCTAGGCGCCATTTTGTAAAATTTTACGAAAATCAACTCATGATCATATCTTCATAACTAAAAGGTATTTCTCATTCATATTTACCATAGTCAAGGTCAATATCCGTCCGGTCAATTTCAGGTCACAAAAACGCGCGCGTACGCGTACATCCGCGCGTCAATGCGCGCGCAAAATTTTGAAATGCTCAAAATCGTCTCAAAATCATTTTGCATACGTTTTAGGCCATTCTAAGCATTTTATAAAAAATCGCGCACACGCGCATGCGTGCGCGTTTTCGCTCGTAAACCTATTGCACAACACAAAATCGCATTTTTTTTTCTTTCATAATAATCAACATATTTTTACAAACAAATTGATCGCATGTTTATCTCTTTATGAATATTAATGACGGAATGATCGACCGTTAAACATAAATTTCCTTGCACACGAGGTCTTGTAATACATAGCATATATGGGCAAAAACATGCCTATGCAAAATCCTTTGTAGCTCTTTATGATGCAAGGTGACCCCATTTTTTTTTTTTTCATATTTTGATTAAGTATGAATCGGAGATATGATTTCATGTCTCATTTGACCCTCAATTAACTCATTACGTCATCATAATGGCCTCCGAACTCAAAATTTTAATGTGCATATTATGACGTCAGCATATTTTTGGAAAATTGATTGTATCTTTGTAAAAATTGATCGATTTTCTTCAAAATTTTGATGCTTTCTAGCTTAGAAAATTCTCTTTAAATCCAGTGGCCACGATTTTTCATTTTGACAAAGGGATTATGGCGTATTTTTGCGATTAAAGGAGGCATGTCAATTTTTCACATTTTGCGTGTATTCTCTATGGGACATGACTTTTTCTCAAAACTTGATTCTACATTCCCGTCTTTCGCGAGCAATATCTACGTCGTTTGAGCTTCATTTACGCTGAACTTCGAGTATGTTGTAGCTGAGACAAAAAGCTATCTCAAATGTACCCTTCATTTTGTCTCAATTTTGTGTTGGATCAGCCAACCTATACTTGTTCCAAACAAGTATTACAAATCTAGTTTATTTTTATTTCTTCCGTACACTTTTTTGTGCATTATCATATCTCGATAACGAGTCATCAAAAATCAACCATATTTGGTATACATCAATTTCAGGTCAAAGGTGAACTAAAAATTTCAAAAAATACCGCGCGCGCACATCGACGGGCAATTTCGCGCGCGTCAAAATTTTAAAATGCTCAAAATCAACTTAAATTAATTTTGCATACGTTTCAGGCCATTTTAAGCACTTTGTAAAAAAAAAACGCGCACGCGTGCGTTTTCGCGCGTGCCTGCATTTCGCAACGTATAATCGCCAAGTGTTCTCTGTCATCATATTAGCCACATTTTTTGTCAAGCATTTTGATACCTTGTTCACCTTTTTCTGACTATTAAAAACGGAATAAGCGTCCGTTTAAGATAATCTCCGTGCGTGCGAGCTCTTGTGATACATAGCATATACGGGCAAAAACATGCCTATACAAAATCCATTGTAGCTCTTTAGAATGCAAGGTGACCCCAATATTTTTTTTATATCTTGATAAAGCATGGGCTGGACATATGATTTCATTTGACCCTCAATTAACTCATGACGTCATCACAATGGCCTCCGAACTCAAAATTTCAATTTGCATATTATGACGTCAGCAATTTTTGTGTATTTTTGTATTCTCTATGGGACATGAATTTTCCTCAAAACTTGATTCTACATTCTCGTCTTTCGCGAGCAATATCTTCGTCGTTTTATCTTTGTTTACGCTGAGCTTTGAGTATGTTATAGCTGAGACAATAAGCTATCTTTAGTGTGCCCTTCATTGTTCAATCATATGCCGGGATCATGCTCATATTTCACTTGCAACGTGGGATTGAGAATTCCATTTTCCGTTTACGTGTAATCTCAATGGGAAATGTTTTGGTATATCGGTAAAGCACTTGACTTCCGACCTCGAGGTCCCTGGTTCGAGTCCGGGCGTCTCCAACAATTTTTTTTCTTCACTTTTTTTTCTTTTTGAACTTTCACTGTACCATCTTCTTTGAATATTAAAACATGTACAATCGCACATAATGTAATAAACAACCATATTTACTTTATCATTACCCTATTATCACTTGATCCATTACTTTTGCGTGTAATCCTTATGGGAGATGAATTGTTCTCACATCTGTATTCTACATTCCTGTCTTTTGCGTGCAATATCGCCGTTATTTCTGCTTGATTTTTGTTGATTTGTACGTATGTTGTAGCTGAGACAATATGCTATCTATATGTTCTCTCATTTTTTTCAGTCCGATGTCATCATGGTCAGTTGATGATAATCATCAACATCATCATGATCATGATCATCATCATCGTAATCACAATTACTATGAAGATCATTATCATAATGATCATCATGATGATCATTATTGATTACGTGTCTATATAACTTCTCCCTTTCTCAATATAGTAAATATTATAATCTATCATCACTTAAATACAGACCACTTTATTCGTCCTCGTGACGAATTAAATCTAGTTGTTTTTTTTTACTTTTTTACTTTTTAATGATCATGAAAATTGAAGACAGACCACCTGATTCGTCCCCATGACGAATTAAATTTCTAGTTATTATTATTATTATTATTATTATTATTATTATTATTATTATTATTATTATTATTATTACTGTTATCATTACTATTATTATTACTATTATTATTACTATTATTATTATAATCATTATCTCACTGAGCGGCGAATGCTTGCGAATGAGGCGAATTTGAAGTTCCGCCAGGGTCCGTAAAAGGTCCCAAACATTCACAAACAGTGGCAAAGTATTGGCAAATAGTTGCTGATATTCGCTAATACGTTCGTTAACACTTGTTTGCAGTCGCTGATAGTCGCCAATTGCCAAAATTTGCAACGTTCGTAGTGATTCGCCGCTCAGTGAGATACCCGCTTTAAGGCCCTCTCTCACTGAGCGGCGAATGCTTGCGAACGTAGCGAATTTGGGGTTTTGCCAGAGTTTGTAAAATGTCGTAAAAGGTTGCAAGAAATATGGCAAACAGTTTTCTTTGTTGTAAACAGTTTTTCTTGTCGCAAAGAAATTTTTAACATGTTCAACATTTCTTTGCGAATTTATTTTTTCCGCAAAGTTGCAGGGGTTTGCAAAACAGTCGATAGCGTTTGCAAAACAGTCGTAAGCCTTTGTAAACTGTTGTTAAACGGTTTTGCTCTTTGTTTTCGTCAGTTCTCTGTGTTTCGCCAAAGCTAGCGACCACGTTACCATATGGTTCCTTTGTAAAAAAAAAATCGACCCATTGAATACTAGTAGTTAGCAAAAGGTCTCAAACGTTCACAAAAAGTGGCAAAGAATTTGGAAATAGTTACTAATCTTCGCAAAAGTTGTCGCTAACATTTGTTTACAGTCACTAATAGTCGCCAACTGCCTTTCGCAAACACTTTCGGACACATTCGCTCAAATGTTGCTAAGTCCAGGGGGCAGAGCCCTCGGCAGCTAAGGGGTTTTAGGTATTTAATTACGGTTAGATGAGCATCCAGGAGTCCGCCCTAGGGCCCCTGGTGGGGGTCCAGGGGGTAGAGCCCCCGGAAGCTCAAGGGTTCTAGGTATTCAATTACGGTCAGGTGAGCATCCAGGGGCCGTCTTAGGGCCCTTGTTGGGGTCCGGGGGCGGAGCCCCCGTAAACTCGGGGGTTTAAGGCATTTAATTTCGGTCAGATGAGCATATTTTGATACCTCATTTGTGACATTGGCAGGTCACTTATTATTTTTCTCTCTCTCTTTCTTTCTTTTTCTCTGTAACATACTTTTTTTTCAAAAAGTGAGAGGGGCTCGAGCCCCCTAGCCCAGCCGTTGCAGGCCCTGATATGAAGGCTTCTAAATAAGCATATTTTTCGCCCGACTGTAAATTTAGGATTTCTAATTTTCCAACAAACTCATGAAAAGGTATATGACTTACAAAAAAAAATTGAGAAAAATACTGGAAAATCATGTAATTTCAGCAACATTTTGTAAATCACTGGTATTGAATAACAAGTCCCCCCCCCCCATCGATGCGCGAGCGTTCAGGGGCTCATGTCTTCTCACCCCTATAAAAAAATTTAAAAAAAAACACGCTTTCCAACCCTTTCACAATATTTCTACGATAAGCACGTATCGGTATTATAAATTATAGATGGCATGCGGAATTTTAGGAAATTGAATTCCTNGGGGGGGGGGGGGGGGGGCCAACCCACTTCCGGCGCCCATGGTCGCTAAACGTCACTTACTGTCGCTGATTTTTGCCAACATTCGTCAGAAAAGTTGGCGAATCCAACGTTCGCAAGCAAAATGTTGGCGAATCTAACGTTCGCAAGCATTCGCTGCTCAGTGAGATAGGCCCTTAACAATTTGGAAAAGGTTGCAAAAAGGTCTGCAAACAGTTTTCATTGTCGCAAACAGTTTTTCTTTTCGCAAAGACATGTTCAAAATTTCTTTGCGAATTTATTTTTCCGCAAACAGTTGCAGGCGTTTGCAAATCAGTCGTAAGCATTTGCAAACGGTTTCAGGACGGTGTCGCTCTTTTTTATCGTCAGTTCTCTTCGTCTCGCCAATGCTAAAGACCACGTTACCATATGGTTCCTTTACTAAATCGACCCATTGGTTACCAGGAGTTCTCAACATTTCTCAAACGTTCACAAATAGTGGCAAAGGATTAGCAAATAGTTGGTTATCTTCGCAAAATCTGTCGCTAACATTTGCTTTCAGAAACATTCGCTTAAATGTTGCTAATTGTTGCTAAAAGTCACTAAAAGTCGCGAAAAGCTCAGATTCTAACGGCATTTGAAAGATAATACTAATTTAGAACTTCACTTAAAAAGGAGGGGGGGGGGGCTTGAAAATGTCTTTAAGTGGGAAAATAACGACTATTGGTTGTCGAATGGACATGAGAGCTAAGTAATAGTCTGATTTTCACACCATTGTACCGAATGGTCGTACGTTTTGTACTGCTCAAAGATTCATTCGGTTTAATGTTGGCCATTACAAGAGGTGGGTTATTGATGTAGACAAATGCTCACATACCCTTAACAGCTCATGGTTATGTATTTTATTAACAAAGAAGAAAAAGCCAGTCAGTCACTCGATAGTTTCTGAAATGAATTCTAGCAAGTAAACGGGTTTCCTTGCATAATTTTGAATATATGGACTCTGCCAACATTTACATTTCGCAGATAGGACATACATGACATATTCATAATTCCTGCACAGTTCTACCTAATTTAAGGTTTGCTGCAAAAGAGTCATAGTATGTTTGAAGTGTTAAAATAGATTGTGTATCATGCTATAGTGCTTTATTGTTTAGAATGATGCAACGTACCTAGGCTTTTATTGAACCTTTGAACAACCTTTAATTATTTGCAGCCTTATTAACGGCATAAGTTTTCTGCTCACGCGTCTACTGCACCACTTAACAGGCGAAAAAAGCATAAGGTGTATACTTCAAAAAGCGAGCGAAACTCAAAGCTTACTAAACCCAAATGCAAGAAAAATGTATGATGATAAATGTCAAACAAATTAAACAGCAGACATTCATTAAAACATCCCAGATTGACTTTATTCGTTTTGTATCACTCAATGAGAAGTTTACCTAAAACAAGGGATGCGAAAGAAGTCAAGATTGTAATCATCATAGCGAAGAGATATCATAAATATTGTTTGCAATAAGCAGTTCTTGAATTAGAGTTGATGTTAACACTTTTTTTGTTCGTCTGCCTAATAGTCAATGCAAATAATAAAGCAATTGTTTTGGAATGAGATAACACACACAATAAATGCTTTTGACCCACATTTATTGCCTCAGCCTAAACTTGATACAAGAGGATTTTGTCAATACTTATTTGAAATCCTGCTGTTCAGTCATCCTTGGAAGCTTCGTTTATAAAATGGTACTATTAGACAAGGCAGTATCTTTTTTTTCTTAACAATAATATACGAGTAAAAGTCACACAGGTTCTAACTTTTCAATTCGAAGCTACTAAAGATGGGTAAACTCCATTTTGATAAGCACTGTAAAATAATAGAATCAAAACGCTTAATCGCATATCGAAGATGTTGGTGCTTTTTATACTCAGAAAACAATAATTTACCCAATGTAAATCATAAAAACCATATTTCATAGCATTTCAATACATTTATCATAAAGTAACGATTAAAACAATATACACACTTTTGTTGGTTTCTCAAAACAATAGTTATAAATAAATTCATTAAGAGCGCTAATACGATCAACATTTTGAAATATTGGAAAATTAGCTCCAGACTCATTTAAATGTTGGATTTGTTTTTTTCTTCTCAATCTCAGAATACCTTCAGCCTTTCTTTAAAAAGGGTGACTGTTTCCTTAAACCCTTAAATTGTATGCAATATAACCTATTTTGTATATATTTGTTTACCTATATATATATATTCATATATATACAATGAACTCACTTCCTGCATCTTCGAAGTCCAGGGCCATGATGTGGGCTTCAGCAACATCGCGTACGTCACATACGGGAATAGAGATGTCGAACAATCCTGAAGCATTTATCATTCTCCGACGAACGATCTCAACATTGGCCTCAGCTAACTCGCAGAGGATTGGCCCCAAGACAACGGGAGGCTTGATGATGCTCAACCCAAACGTCGGTTTCACTTTTGAAAATTTTGAAAAAATACTGCCTGCTTTACTCGTTTTTTCCCACATACAACTGCACATAACCGCATTTTAAAAAGCGTAGGTGCATTCAAATGAAACAAAATCCATATTACATCTTCCATAAGATCCAAAGACCTTTTCAAAATAATTATTCACAATATATGCATTCACAGAAAAAGTTACTCTCTTTTTCAATCATTTGTTACATACTTTCAAATGAATATGAACATTCGTGTTGTAAGGGTTTTGATATTATCAATTTATTCCTGATCATTTAGATAATATCCCACAACATAATAATGAATTCACATTCTATCATTAATAATAAAGCACAATTTGAAAATGTGCATCATCATGTCTTTCATGTGCTGTTTTACTTATTAAGTTATTTCTATCATTTTTGAGAAGAGGATGGTCCATAATTAACGACACGTTCATTTGTATGGCATGTGTATACACACATAGATGTACAGAGTTTTGTTTAATAAATCGTAGACATAAAGTGGTCTTACCTGTTTGACATCTCATGAATCTTAAGGCTGCCTTTTCAGATACATGTTTGCAGATTGCATCCTTCAGTGCGCTGCTAATGCCCATCCATTCTTTATCCCTTAGCTTCTCCTCTTTTCATAGGATATTGAAATGAATGACAGACACAATTTATATAAAGGTGTACTTTGTTAAATCATAGTGTTTGTATATATATATATATATATATACAACTTGTGGGAGACAATTTAAAAGGATATAGCCAAGGGTTCAAAAACAAAGTCTCTGTTTGTTAGGCTCATATACAATACAGCGTAAACACTTGTTTTCTCTCTCAAGACTGTCATTCAAAATTGTACTCTATTACATTTAACATACCGGGCATTCAAATTAATTTCGTCTAGCGCATATACCAACAGTTATTTGAATGTATCGGTACTTGCAGACATGTAATCCCGGTAATTTCAAGTCGCAGAATCTGTTGATAATCAAAATAGAAACTGGAAACTAGAGAGACTACAAAGTGTATCCCCATTATTTTGTGGGGTGCAAAACACTGTTGTAATTAACCAATGTCTATTAAAATGTCAAGTGTCGGGAATTACGAAATTTCATTTAATTTGTTTCACGTCGCTCATGCAATAAAATGGGAGGGTTTATCATCTTCGTCGTTATAAATATTTAGAGGCATATAGCAATTTAATCAAATTTTCATCCAGTAAAATTCAGTGTGCCCTCATCAAAAATAAAACCTTAAAAAAGGAAGGATATGAAAATTCAATTGGAATTGAAATTATTTTCTGTGAAGTATAACCAATATTTAACAGTTTGTAAAAAAGCTGAATTTTAATGATCCTCGATAGATTTTCTTTCACAACATTTGACCATCAAAGGGGCTTTAATTTAAGCGGGTAATCTCAATTAAAGAAAAATTAAAAAGTTTTAAAAATGCATATATATTTATATACATATTATATACATTAAAATCTTTCCCAGCATCGCATCAGTAATCCAAACTTTCTTTATTTCCGTTCATTTGAATTATGTAATAGGTCAATGACCGTAAACTTTATTTTAAGTATGAATAAACTATCGGATCCGATTGACCCAACCAAAGGAAGATGTTTCGTACCCGAAATTAAATCGCTTCCTCCTGTCAGAACTACTCGCTTTATTCCTATAGCGGCTTGGCATACTTCCAGCAGCTTCGTTATGTCCTCCTCTGTTGCTGGTCCGGTGTCCTGGAAACGACTTGTATGAATCACATGGGTGCATCCTCTTACCGCCCTATAACATGGAAATCGAGGATTTTAAAGCAATTACTATGCATGGTATATCACACATTGTTCGTGCCCACGATTGTCTTAGCCACGAACATTTTACATGGAAAGCTACACGAATCTGAAAGGTCTCTCAAGAAAATTGAAGAACTAAAACAGAATAAAAGAATCATGGAATGACGTATACATATTTAAGGCATATGGCCTTCGTAAAAACCATGCATGGTAACCTATATTCACATCGAAATTCCTAATTTCAGATTCAAATTCAAGAATAACCTCATGCGGTAATATTTTAATCTCGCTCTGCGGACTTGATGACATGTAACATCGAAAGGAGTTCTGATTTTGTTTAGTCCATATATAATCAATTTGCCTGTGTACAAGCCTGATGAGATTATATAAACGTAGATATTGAAAATTTCACATTCACAGGTATATCAATGTTTGGTTGTGTCTCAAAACTAATTCAGGAGAGTGCATGAAAGAACGTTTTGGATATATTAAAACAAAATCATGCTTTTAATTGGCGGTGGGTATTCCAGTCCCTAAAACAGGGTTCGCTGTATAAACATTTTGTTTGCCATAACATAGAAAATCGATAAAAGAGAGCAATCATGCATTAGTCAACCATAAACATGTCAAAACAACTGATAGCAATTATGGGAAACCTTCATACGGACATTTCTCGCAACTTCAAGCATTACTTCGGTTGCAATAGTAGCAAATTCTGCAAACGGCATTGCCTCAGAAAACTAACTCAAAATGCTTTAACCAAAATTGAAGATCTTGATGTATTTTTTTTTCTTCTGGAAAATCGGTTTCCTAACCAATAAATCCCCCCCCCCACAAAAAAATGAAAAATACAAAGTAAAATAAAAATAAAAATAAAAAATAAAAAACTAAATAAAAGTTACTAAACAAATAAATACAAATACAACGACGGTGTAATAATTATGTCATTGAAATTTGAGATTCAGGCGTTGCGTTTTTTTCGGGCCACCCTGAATGGGGAGGGGGTGGGTAATGGCAAATCTATTTGATCTCTATTAGCAGTGTCGGCGATTTCAAATGGAAGCTAAAAAAAAAAAAATTAATACTTACTTCATCCATCCGAAATAATGACGAACGCCAGCTTCATAAATCAGATCAAGTTTAGGGAAAAGTATTTTGATCATTCCAACACTAGCCAACTGCTCTGATAGAGCGCCGTCACTTTCTAGTGTCCCTTTCTTGAAATCAAGCGCCCCGCGAACCTTGATTCCTCTCCGGGTGAGTTGATGTATGATATGAGAACCTATGAAGCCTAAAACATCCGTCACTAAAACGACTGGCAAGGGATATAAACAAAGGCTTACCGTTTAAAGCTTTCAAGAGTTTATACGATACTTAAACGGCACCAGCGCCGGTCTAAGAACGGCTTGCATATATTTTATGGATGTATACCGAAACCACTTCAGGAGAGTTTTTATTTCTGACTGCTCTCCTGAAAATGTCACTCTTTTAGCCATATTTGGCAGATAACCCCCCCCCCC
>BEXV01002073.1:68125-78535 GCA_003118195.1 Hemicentrotus pulcherrimus | reverse complement strand
CAGAACACACAAACTGTAGGGAATAATTTTCCTCAAATTTTTTGATGAGCAATTTCAGCTGATGGATAAATATTTCAAATGAGTACATTTCTATGGAAGAAAACTGCTACACAAAAGATATAGCAGTCATGCAAAAATGCATAGCAAATTGTGATGCGATACCAGGAAAAATATTATCTGAACTATCCAGTTAATTTGCGTCTTCATCAGCATGAAGACTCGCACTTTGCGCGAACCCTGAGCAAAATATCTCGAGTTAATTTCTCGTGATCGAGTCTCGAGCTGATGAAGACGCGATTTTTCACCTCAATGGGATTATTTCCCAAATCAGTAATAGTGGGCTCTTTGGCAATCTCAAGCTGATAAGGACAGGCCTAAAGACCATGCAGGGGCCTTCAGATTATCTGTACACCATGTAAGGTTTCTGCACGTACAATTAGATTAGGGAACTTATGCAGGTATAGAAAGGGGAAGCCCCCTAAATACCAGTTTGAATCTTAAAGAGCATTTACACTACAAGCAAAAACCATCATTTTTTGTCACATTCCGGAGTTTACTCTGAAGAAAATAACCATTAAAAAAAAAGAATTCTTCTCATTTACAAGCGTTTATCAGCCTTTTCACACCATCTAAAATTCATCCTATATAGAGCTAGTTAGTGTAAAGCTGTTTAACTCAACAGTTTTAAACAGCTTTGAAGAAAATTATCCCTGTGTGAACATCGTTTATACGATGTTGGACAGATACAAGGTTCAAAGCAGGCTGCAGATACAATGTCCGTATCTAGAGAGCTTGACATTTTGTGTGTGAACGGTTGTATGTGTTTAAACTGGATGGAGCGCGCGCTTTGTTTCATAACACCTGACCTTCAATGCGCAATGGCACTACTGCGCATTTTTAGAGCAGTTAATCACGAAACGATCGCACCAATATTTCTATGTGTGAATGATGTCGTTTATAAAGCTCATTATTTAATGCTCTTTAAACTAATCAGCTTTAAAGAATTTTACTTGTTTGTGAAAAGGCTGTATATTCATTTATTTGTTTATTTATTTATTTCTGATATTAAGACTCATTATCATTTTCACCAATAATGGTGGCTTTGGTAATTCTCAATATCTGGTTTATCAATCAAGAAACTTTGTATTAATTGCGGCGTTGGGATCGATGAGAGATTTGATAATTCTTTGTTACATGTATCTATAATTCCTGTGTGTCATGATCTTTGCTGTACGTGCTTATACCAACAGAAAAAAGGAGCTTTCTGTTATAATGACAGGGAATCAATAAATTCAATTCAATTCAATTCATTTTGTAGATGAATGAAATAAATGAATAAATCCATGATGTAGACCTGAGGGGTTACTTGAAACCATCGCAGCGCATCGGGTCGGGTGGTTGTACGTGCTACCCCCCCACCTTTCGTCAAACCATGCACTTTTATTGATGAAATACCAGCATTATTGTTGTGAAATAAACGTTTCTCATGATAGTCTGGTCCAATTTGAATACCCAAATCTACAAAAGATCGCGTCATCTTCAGTTTTTTTTTCACAAAAGGTGGTGTAAATGTGACTACCAGCCCGGAGATGATGGCCTGATTATTCAGTGTAAGCATAGGGAAAGGGATCATTCCCCTCAATTTCTTAGTTTCTTTAAATCTTCTGTTCTCTTATTATTTTGTTTGCCATTTGATTTGGCTGCATGTTCCACCATGCATCCCTGCCCCTATGTCTAAACCATTGTCCAAAGGAAGAGCTTTGGGCTGTGTACCCAAAGCTTCACAAGATTTATACAAAAATAGCATTTAATGGTTGTCTCACAAAGAAAGGGGCCGATGACACATTCCTGATCCACCATGGTGCCATTCACACACCGAATAAAAACACCTAAAAATCCAGTGAGGTTCCAGTCGTGTTCACACATTACAGCATATTTAGTTTTCTTATCTGTCTTCTGCTAAAAGAGTGCTCAATTGATTTTGATTTTAACCAATTGCCTGCTAGAACCATGGATATACTAGTTTATCCATGCTGGACGAAATGCCCTAGCCTAGATCTGCCAGTTTTTGGCTGTGGATTAAAGGCCAAGTCCACTCCAAAAATAATTTGCTTTTATAGATATATAGGAAAACAAGAGAAACAGAGCAGCAAAAAATGGAGTAAAATTGGATAAGTATTAAGGAAGTAATGATTTTTTTAAAAGTTTGACAAACTATGGAACTTCGAAAACCACTACACAAATTGCCAAACATGATTTTGTTTTTAATTTCCTAATGAGATTTGTAAGATTTGTAAGATTTTATTGACTCCTATCGACCCCCTCTCGGGGTATGAGAGTACAAACATATTTACAACATAGTATCAATATAACAATAGTATAATAATGATAAACGTGTGATAAAATGAAAATAGATAAACATAATAAGATAATATGAACAAAGACAAACATGTGATAATAAGAACAATAATAAGAGTAATGAGAGTAACGTAAAGAAGAACATGTGTCTCGATTACGGTCAATTTTATTGTCTCCCCCAACAAATTACAGATAGAGAGAGAGAGAGAGAGAGAGAGGGAGGGAGGGAGGGAGGGAGAGAGAGAGGGAGGGAGAGAGATAGGGAGGGAGAGAGAGAGAGAGAAGCTCTAAAAGGGTTATCATGATCAACTCAGTAAGCAGATTAAACTTAGATGTGGTTGGTAACATGTGGGATAAAAATAGCTTTGAAGTGGCTACTTATCTCAGTATAAATGTGAATCTCACAAAGTGCTCTGTGTGAATGGGTCTAACCTAAGGTCATCTTTTAGAGGGGTTTCTTAGAAGAACTGGATACCCTTAAGCCCATTCACACCATCCAAACACCATTTTACAAAATTATAGCTTTCTGGACTGCCATTTACACTACTGGAATAACCTTAAAAAAAGGTCTGTGTTAATTTGTAGATTCCAATTTCTGGGGTGAGCAGTGCGCATCGCGACTTGATACTGCTGCTCTGCTTGCAATCGCAAGGAAGCGAGGAGAGTCACGTGATCAAAAAAAGGAATCATCCACCAATGTTTTGAGAGCAGGCATTTAGAATTCAAAATTTTTGAAAATCCTGCCTGCTTAAAAATTATTTATAAAAAATTATCGGTATAGTTGCTTAGCAACTTCTGTTAAATCAGCGGAATGTGAGAAAAAAATTACATAATAATATATAATTACATAATAATATTGGGAAAAGCACTTAGAGGTGGTATTTCTTATTAATTATAAACACTAGCGGTATATGAATTCAGATTATTATTATTAAAACTAACTTGATTTTATTATTATCAAGACAAACATATTTCAATATCAAGTAGGCTAAAACCAAGAGAAGTGATATGTCCCGAGGGGGGCGTTTCACAAAGATTGTCATCAGTGACAAATGTTATTTTATGTTATAAGCTACTGCAATCCTTGTTTCTGATTGGTCATCAGCAGATGTGTCACTGATTTTTGTCATTTGTCATTGAAAAAAGGCTTCGTGAAATCATGGACCTAATAAGAAATTAAAGTTCTCTCTCTCTCTCTCTCTCTCTCTCCTCTCTTCAGATTTCTTGACGAGCCCAGCTATGACATCACAATGAAGATGTGTTCGTCATCCCCTTATGCAGTGTTTCTATTGGTCGTGTTCCTGTCTGTGACCAACGCAAGTTGGTATGGCCCAGACTATTGGAATCAGCGGTATGGAGACTATGGGATCGAATACGAGAGTAAGTTTAGAGGATAAAAAACTAAATAATGATACTAATAGTAATGGTAGTAGGAATAATAATAATGATAAGTATAACAATAACAATAATTATAACAATAATTATACCAATTTAATTGAATTTTCTTCTGCAACATACCAATCAAATTGCCTTTCAACAATATTACATTATATACAAAATATAACAAGTTTTTTACGTGAATGAATCCAATGACGTGAATAATAAATGTAAAGCGCTACTATTTCTAATAAATGCTACATAAGTCCAGATTATTATTATTAAAACTCTTATTGTACCACCTCTTCCCCAGCTGGAAACGACCGCTTCAACGGCATCTGGTCAGCAACATCAGCTATCTCTGGAGGTTACGGTCGAGCCAACAGTGATTACAGTGGTAAAACCAATACGGGTTGCACCATAGACGAGAATGAGTTGTCTATCGATTGCTCCTCAGCAACAACTGTGTAAGTTCTTTGAAGCCCCACTGTACTACTTATAGCTACGGTACTTGCTCCTATATAGCAAACAATGCCTAATCGGTGCCTGTTGCTCCCCCATGATCCTTTTTTTCTTATGTTAATTGATAGCTGATTTGAAGAGATAACCACCTGTCAGTGACCTTGCAGGGAGGTCTCATCCCCTCTGGCCAAACTAGTACAGATGGGCTTTAACCTTAAAATGTTGTTCCATTCAACGAAAAAGCAGAATGTCATAATATTTTGAAGGAAAGATAGTACTCGATCTCAGTTAGAAAAAGCAAACAGTACTCCTGCATTTAACTTTTTCTCTGTCATGACTTTGGGAAAGCAAACTTTAATTTTGTGCTATTACCAACATGAGTTGATCATTTTTATGATTATAGGAGTACAAATTATGAAATCTATTTTCAAAAACTGGATTTTAATCAGTTTTGATAATGTTCTGAATTTAAATTTGAGGGGGACTTTGAGTGATTGACAAGACCTGTTATTGGGTAAACACACAAATGAACAAACAGAGAATGTTGAATTCCCCATGAGAGCCTATATATATATATATGCGTCTTTAACAAACAGGAGTTTTAGAAATGATTGTCCTCATAAGGAGTGTTGAAATCCATGTATTCTTTATTATTTTCTCACAGATTTGTCAAGAATTACAACTTTGAGAATCTGACTTCTTCCACTTTTTCTGAGGATGTTACAGAAATGTAAGTAAGGCTTGCGTACCTACCCTGTTTCATAAAACTTGATATCAATAACAAAATTCTAAACTTCTATCAGAAGTTTGCTCCCACCCAATCAAATGCCACAATTTCAGTAGCTTATGTAACAGTTATTGATAATAAGTTTCGTGAAACAGCGCCCCGTCTTTATTTGGTATCTACTTTCTCCCTGCTCTTTGCTCTCGCTACAGAACTTTTAGAACTGCTATTAAGAAATATGGACAAAGCTCAAGAGAAGGCGTACATTGTTTCTTGCTTATGAACTGGCTGTGTTTTATTCTTACCTTTTGTAATACATGATATTTGGAAGTTGATGATGCATGTACGTTAATAGCAAATTAATTACCTATAATGCATGCATGTGTTTGTAAATGCAAGGTGATCTAGATGCATGAGAATTAATTGACTCCAGATTTGGCATTATTGAGAACAAGTTTTATGAAACATGATCCATCATGGGCATGCCTCATGCAAGTTTTAGATAAGCTGCAGAACATCTATGTACATGTATGTACAAACCTCAAGAGAATGCATACATGTAAATTGTTCCCTTTTCTTGCTCATTAACTGGCTGTGTTTTATTCTGTTAGGATTAATGCTAATTGGAAGTTGATAATGCATGTTTGTTAATAGCATATTGATTAATGCATGCACATGTTTGTTAATGCAAGGTGATCTAGATGCATGAATGTTAATTGACCCTAACTCCTGTCTGATATTAGACAGGAGAGGGCGCCCTTCCTCCCACACTGGGCAGGTCGACCATCACATGCACAGATTCAATACTGAGGACGATGCTAAGACAAGGTTTCTCTTGGCTTCATTATAGAATCTACAGCAGCTAGTGTAAATAATTTTTGATATTGGTTACAATTATTGTTCAGGTTTCATGAACTTCCCCATGATTCGAAAGATCTATGTAGGCATAATCAGTTGCTCATATTTTATTTGCTCTGAAACTATCGTTTCTCTATTGCACTTTCCAGTGCACAATCTATTATATTTGTATGTGACACACAGGTGACTTTGTCACATATTGTGCCCTCTACGACGAAGTAACAATGTAGTGGCCATCATAGAGAACATTGCCAGTGCTTATTTATTATAAAATTGATTTATATATATTTCATCCAGTACTATCCTGGGCGGAACGTTACAGAGAGTTGCTGTCGATACTTTCCACAATCTCACCAAGTTAACATCACTGTAAGTAAAACAAAAAGAATTAATACAATCAATAATAATACAAAGTAAATCATACGCACAATTTGAAAATGATACGAGGAAACATGTTCTATAGGCACCTGTACATAAAGACCACCTATCTATTAAGGCAACTTTTCTTGTCTCCCTTGGGTGGTCTTTATAGATAGGTTTTACTCAAGTACAAAGTATGACCTAACATATTAATGAGATATAATACCTCAGGATGTCATGTCCAGTTACTAATTACATAAAAAGATAGTACAGCAAAACCTGTATATAAAGACCGCTCAAGGGACACAAGAAAATTGGTCTTTATAAGCAGGTGGTGTCCATGTACAGGTTTTGTTAGTATATGTTTCATTGAGAAACCACTTTCAAGGGAAATAAAAATGGTCTTTAGAGACAGGTGGCCTTTCTATACTGGTGGTCGGTAGAGCAGGTTAGATTGTTCATCCTTTTTATTATACATTGTAGGAGGAGGCTGTTTTCCTTACTGACTTTTAGAAAAATGACATGTTTCATTTTTTTTTTTTTGCATTTCTTTATATTCACGCTTCCCTGGGTTTTTTCCTGTCTTGTTTCAGCACCATACACAATACTCCTATCACGACATTTCCTGATGTGTCGCAGTGCACCAGCTTGGAGAAACTGTAAGTAAATTTAAGGGCTTACCTTGAACCATTGGGTCATCACGTGTGGTTGGGGGGTCGCATTACAAACACGCCCTTTATTCACCAAACGTCGCGGGTGATGTGCGTGAAATTAATATTTCTCGGCTACATATGGTCTGGTCCAATTTACCTGACACTTTGTGAAAACCTGAAAGGTCGCGTCATCTTCTATTTCACGAAAGATCGTGTAATGCGACCACCCGACCGGACGCGATGACTCAATGATTCAAATAGGCCAATTAAAGAGCGGTCGGATTGATTTGTGAGCTTCACGTTCTTCTAAGCTAGTGTGGAAAAGAAACGTAGAAGGAATATCTCCTGAAAAAGAATGGCTCTTCACATGCCCTCATTTTTTAATTTGTTTTAATTTGAATTTATATAGCACTAGCTTAATATGGTATATCGTCTCTTAGTGCTTTACAAATACTATAACCCCGGTCATCGGATTCATTCAAGCACAATGTGCACTATCTCCACTCCCTGGGGAGTATTCCTACTACATGTTCACCATGAGGGCATAGGCAGTTACTATTTCAAAATGCTTTCATCATCCTACCAGGCCCCCATCCCGCTCTTGGGTATTGAATGGCAAATGTAGATGAATGCCTTGCCAAGGGACATCAGTGTCGTGTCGGGGATTGCAGACTTGCCAACCAGTACAATTTAGTCGTATTTAGTACGATTTTGAGAAGCAAATACGACAATACGATTTTCAAAAATTTACATTTTTTAATTTGTTTAAATATTTTTTTTATCTAAATATTTTTTGGGGGTATTTTGTGTGTGTGTGTGCCATTTTCAATAGCAAAATGCCCATTCTGTTCTTTAAAACATCTCACATCGGCAATTTAGGGATGTTCATTGGTTCATCGATTACACCAGTTGGACGAAATCATGCATATATTCAACAAATGATCCATACAAAAATGTCTTTCTGTATGTAGGAACTGTAAGAGGCATTGATCTGTGTAACAGTCCATGTTAATTTTTAAGAATACAATTTTTGTCAGTAAAATACAACTTTTGGGATTAAAGAATACAGTTTTTTAACTCAGAGGTTAGCAGGTCTGGGATCGAACCACAACCTTTAAATTTCAAGTCAAATGCTTAACACTTCCGACTACGACACTTTGGAAGATGCCAAGTAATGGCAAGAGGTGGTGGAAAGAAAGAACCAAGACTAGTGAGAGAAAAGACAGACATAGAAAGAGCTAGGGGTGAATACAGAAAAACTTCTGCATCAATGAAATAAGTACGGTGTCTCCCCACCCCAAAGAATTTAATTTCCATTTCAAAATTTGAATTTGCTGACATACTGACATGATTATGATTATTGTTGCATTACAGAGATGTGACGAGGAATAGCATTAACTTTGACGTCTACACCTATTCGACATTGACATTTCCAGCATCTCTCAAGCAAGTGTAAGTATACTATAAACCAGAAAATTTTGCAGCATAAAATTGTTGTGAATTCAAGCTGACAGCCTTCTTGGTGGCATCAAATATTTGCGACTTGCTGACCTTGAAATAGATATATTTATTTGTATTTATATTTATATATATTGTATAAATTAAAAACAGAATCTCATGACAAAAATAGAAACCCATCATTTTGATACCTTGATATTTTGTACAAGTTTCTGCCTATATCAAGTACAAATTCTAGAAAGAAAAAAAATGTTCCTTACCTATTGGGTGATGTTTGTGTAGATGTAATGAAAGAAAAAAAAACATTACGATATGGAATGTGGTCAAGAGAACTTTGCAGGGCTATAAAATAGTTAGATATATAACAAGTGCCAAAGAAATAGATATGCATAGATACATGTAGTTCATACTTACAATCACAATGCTTAAATATCTCCTGTCATCCTTTCTCTGTGCATTTCTTTCTTTCTTTCTTTCTTTTTTTCTTTCTTTCCCTCTTTCTGTTTCCTCATCTTTCTTTCCATTACTCTTCTTTTTATCTGATCCATCTGACAGGAGTGTGATGGAGAACAGCATAGACTGGGTTCCTCCAGGCCTTTTCTCTGGAACAAACATTGAATATCTGTGAGTATATCATAGCTTGAAAGTATCGATACTTGACCAGTGGTAGTGGAGGTTATTTTTTTACCTCACTGCTAAGAAAGCATTGATGCTTGTTAGTAAGCAACCAGAGGACCGATGGCTTTAGGCCCTCCCCGAAAGACCTGGTAATGAGGATTAATGCCTTACCAAAGGGCACTAGCGCATCACCTTGGTTTTGAACCCGGGTCACCGGATTCCAAGGCCATTCTTTCCATCCAGTTTTATTGAAGATTTCTTGCCTTACAACTTTGGAGGAAAAGATCTCTTCCCGTGGCATAGCAAAGATCACTTTGGGCCTGGCTTCATCAGCCAGAGTTTGCCAAATAACCTGCAATTTTTACTATCCCAATCGCAAATTAACCAGTTAATTTCATCTTCATCAACCCGAAGTTGCAATTAGCGGGATATTTGGTCAAGAAAATATCTTTAGAAATCTGGGTCTTGTTTCCCAAATATCCCGGTATTTGGGAAATAGCAGGCTTACTTGCGCCAGACCAAGCTAGTTTGTGATGAGCGTATCGGTCTGGTGAAGACGCAATTTAGAGCTTCAGCAAAATATCCTGAGTCTGGAAATAGCGGGTTATTTGACAAACTTGAGCTGATGAAGACAGACCTATTGATAACTACTAAAATCTGTTTGTTTTTTCAGGGGACTGAGTATGAATCAGATCTCATCTTTCCCATCGGACTCTCTGAAGAGTATGTCTAATCTCACGTTCCTGTCTTTAGATGACAATCTAATCACTTCAGTCTCCAAGAGAAACCTTGCGGTCTTCAAAGATAGTCTCATACACCTGTAAGTTTCATTTTTTATACTTTACTTTACAGTCTCCTGCGTTATGAAATTTATCTCTTTAGTTCAATGAAAAATACATACAAATTTCTGTCGAACTTGTTTGTATGCTCTGTATTATGATTATTGTATAATATTAGCAGACATGATTTGCTATGTATGTAATGCGTATGTGAAAATGTATAACCTTGTATTTGTTTTTTGAATGCAGAAATAAAATCAATCAATCAAACAAACAAACAAACTTTACTTTAACAGGACCAAGCCTGTTCATCGATTGTAGATGTCTTATTCAGTGATTGTACATTATCTTTGGCATTTCATATTAAATTAGTGGGAAAGGACAAAGATTTGTGCAAACTTACTATAGCAGCTCATACAGCTTAAACAGGTCGCTTATAGACAAGATCATGGTTTTTGTCAGTATTTGTCTAATCTATTTGTAAAACGGTTTACAAAAGTTGTTGAGATAACATATTTAGGATGACTGTTCCACAAATCCACAACTCTGTTGCTTAAGAGATGTTTCCCCATATAAAGCCGAGGGTACTGTTTGTCTAGTTTCAGTTGTGACCTCTTGACCTCCTCTGTGCCAAATAAAAAAAAAGATTACGTTGTTTATCATATACTCATAATTCATTCTTTTCTGAGAAATTCCTGTGATAAGAAAAATAGAAGTTAAATTTTTCTTTCTCAGACCTCTCGTCTTCCTGAAATTCTAACTT